>PNEQ01095008.1:0-18640 GCA_003012365.1 Medauroidea extradentata
GTAGAGGATGGGGGCTTCAAATACCTTCGACAGATCAGTGTAATGCACAGCGGGGTTGCCTACGCTGAGTTTTCATTGCGCTCCCCTACGAAGACGGTACATTTCCGCCTACGGGTTTATAGTTAAAAAGTGCTTGTTTTGGCTCGTACTACCTGCCCTCAAGCGTTGTATCATGAATTAATATACACCCTGTATATAGCGATGCTTATATACGGTTTAGCTCAGTAATAATGAAGATAATAAAACAAGAACATGAATTGCCAATAGTTATTTCAAAGGCCGACGAAGTTCACAATACAGTGAGTTTACACGGACCACTGTTTCCACACACAATAAGGGCGTGTGTGTCCAGCGCTTCTTCTTGTGGTAAAACGAGTCTGATGCTGAGTTTACTTGAACAACCTAATGGTTTTAAATTTGAGAACATTTATGTGTGTTCAAAAACTCTACATCAAGAGAAATACAAGCGTTTGGAGCAAATTATAAACTCTATTGAGGGAATGAAATATTTTTCCTACAGCAACAAGGAAAAATTGTGCCGCTCAAAGACATCTTAGCTAATTCTGTATTCATGTTTGATGACGTGTGGACCGAACCGCGGAGCGAGATTCAAATATACTTCAGTTTAGGAAGACACTATAATGTAAACTGTTTTTATTTATGCCAGAGCTACGCCTGTATCCCAAAACATTGCTTGAGAGATAATTTAATGTCAAGGTATTGTTTAAGATGGACGATTTGAATATACGTCATGCCTACAATGATCACGTGTCAACAGATGTGAGTCTTAACAAGTTTAAATAAATTTGCGTGTACTGTTGGCGTGACTTGTATGGATCTCTAGTAATAGTCAAAGACTTTCCCATATATAACGGGAGGTTTAGGGAGGGGTTTGACAAATATATTTCAGTCAAGCAAGAATGAATTTCTCAGTTTCAAAGTTCGGTCATAATACCTTGAAGAGGAGAGGTGACTGTATAACACAGGACGGCAATGGTTTGTGCAGTCTTAACGGTCGCATACTGCATGATGTTGGAAACCCAGTTCAAAGTACCGATGCTGCAAACAAGAATTATGTCGCTCACATTAACACTATCACAATGAATGTTGTACGGTCAACTATTAATGACTTGGAAAAACTGTTAACTGATACGTCCGAAAATTTAACTCGCGACTTGAAGAAAAGCGTCGAACACGGTTCTGATGTTTTGAAAGAAATTGACAGAGTGCGGGAAAATATATTTGCTTTGTCTAGAGCGATTGAAAACAGATTGGCGCATATACTGAGTGTATTACAAACCAATAACGAGAGTATCATACACGAAATAAATAATTCTCTCGACAAAAAATTTCAAATGTTGCACGAACATATAACACCGCGACTTGCAGAAATTTAGAATGTCAAACCTAACATTGATGAAATGGGAGCGTATTTAATGAAGAATATAAATGCGAAACTCAGCGTTTTAAATACGAAAGTTGAGTATACGCATTCTAAAATACTAAGTATTGAGCAGAAGTTCGGAATATTGGATGCCGATGTCGTATCTGTGGGAACATAAAACGAACATAGACTAATAACAATATGTACAACATGCGTTCGTTGTCTACATAAGTGAAAAAATTAAGTGAGTCGGATTCTCATAATCATGTCGGATCTCGCGGAACAGCTGCGCGATACTATACTAGCGGTCAAAAGTAAATATTTGCAAGATAAAAAAGCCTGGCTCGGACAAGATTTTATAAATGAAGAAATTTTTAAACTGGTTACATCGCGACTCGATACCTTGAAACCAACTGCGCCGGATATCGAACCCAAGACCATGAAGCAAGAAAACGAACCTCTTGAACTCAGCGACACCACTGTAAAATATCTCACATTGAAAGGACGCGATGCAGGGCGCGACACCACCTATGGTGTAACCAGACGCAGAAAGAAATTATATTTAGGTAGTCAGGAAGTAGAATTTCTACCTGGAGACCGACTAAAAGTAGGAGCGGAAACAGTGAATGTTTCCCCAGACTTGTATGAATTACTTTTCAAAAAATACCCTAACTCTTATTCGAATGATGACTTAGAATTATATAAATACCTAGTACAAATTACTAACGCACAATACATGGACAATGGCGCAACTACTGGCGAGTATAAAGACATGAATCACCCCCAAGTTCCCGCTAATAAGTCGCAGATACTCTATCGTGGAAGGACAGGGTTTAAGCAAGAGAGATAAGGATGCTAATTACGTATACTATAATAATCCTAATGAGTTAATATCTCGCCTGCGGTTACTAATTGCGTCTCAAGAAGCCGGTAACATTAGTCATTAGGCGGAAATTATATCGATACTGGAGGAGCTGACAGAAGATGGTTACTTGTGATGCTTGTGTTAGTTATGAAACATAAGTAAAATATGAATATTGCGGCTGTTGTGGACGAATTGCACGCTCCGCGTCGCATTAATTTCCCCAGACTGAAAATAATTACATTCGGTCTGAATGATTTGTTGCAAATTGACTTGGCGGATTTTAGTGCATTTTCCAAAGTTAATAAAGGTTACAAGTTTATTCTCGTGGTGATAGATGCGTACTCAAAGTATCTGTATACAATTCCAATAAAAAACAAACAAGCCAAGACAGTTGCAAATGCGATGAATAAAGTGTTGCAGAAACAAGTGGTAATTAGTATACAGTCTGACCAAGGAGGTGAATTTATAAATTCGCACTTTCAGGCATTAATGAACAAATGTGGTATTAATCATTATTTTTCTAACAATGAAAAGAAGTGCGCGATTGTAGAATGCGTGATCAGAATGCTTAAGGGACTGCTTTACAAGGAATTCACCGCCAGAGGATCACACAAGTGGATACATATTTTACCTCAAATAACACAGTTTTACAACTCAAAATTTCATCGTACAATAGGAATGGCTCCAAAAGACGAGAATGATAATTCGCTTCTGAATACTGTATATAGAATGATCCTAGTCGCTCAAAGTTCAAAATGGGCGATAGTGTGCGTATATCGAATTTAAGCCGTGTTTTTGATAAGGGCTTTAATGTACAATGGAGCTATGAAATATTCAAAGTTATTGGTGATAAAAAACTAACCCTAGAACTTATATTTTGGAAGATTCTAGCGGGTCGCCTATCCAGGGCTCGTTCTATGCATTCGAGTTACAACTCGCAAAATTTCCAGATACTTATTTAGTGGAGAAAATTGTGCGAACTGCAGGCGACAAGGCTTTAGTAAAATGGCAAGGTTTTCCAAGTAGTCAGAATTCGTGGGTTTTATAAAATGATATTTCACCTCTGAAGAAATAAACTGAACGTATGTGGGTCTAATCAATACTGCGTCTCTCTCCCTCCTGACTTCTGCCCACCCGCCTAGGGGCATGCGGTGACTCCCTCCTTCCCTTCACGGTGGGATGTCCGCCTGGGAAACTTGTCGCATGCGCCGTGGTTACCGACCCCTCCATAGCTCGCGTGTCTGTCTGACAAAGACCGGGTGAATGCAAGTTTCGGTCGATCTAACATACTTCATTGGGGACTCGTGAAGATGATATCTAAATAATGGTTTGTTTGCCACACACACACACTGCAAGTGTTGGGATAGCTTGCTTCTCACGTTGAAAGAGTGATGGACCCACATGGTGGGACAGTTTTATTAGCTCGTTCCTTAATTACAAACACACTCTCTGTTTGTGGGAGACGCGTATCTGTGATGCTATCAGCGGGGGGAGAGACGTGATCATCGGAGAAGATTCAGACGTCGGTGTTTGGTGCAGCGGCTTCGTTTCACTGCCAATGGAAAGCGATGACGAATGTGTGTGTGTTTATGTTTATGTATTTAATGTAACTTTAAAAATATATAGTGTTCAAACATCATTATTCTTCTTTTATTGGTGAGTACCTATGCATTACATGTGATGTTTTGGTGTGTTGTTAAATTGTATTTAATACAGATTAAAAAAAAGTTTTTTTAAAAAAATACTGTTTAATAAATATATATTTTTCTCTGAACACATACAATAAATATTTCATCAGTTTTTGTTTTATTAAACTGTATTTATTACGATTTAATAAAATATGTTTAAAAAAAATGTTTAATAAGTATATTCTTCTCTGAACACATGTACACCTGTTAGTTGTTGTAAGGGCAACCAGCAATACAGTTACATACTAAGCTTAGTTTGACAAGGAAATCAAGCAATGAAAGTGAGGTGCTCACCGACGATCCTATCAGCTGACTGTGTAGTTGTCAGCTGTCTATACATCACATCTATGTTATACAACACGATCATCTGATTTACACAACAAGCTGTGTACAAGCTTTGAAACAAGAACTGCATGTGTGTGTGTGTTTCACACACAAAGTGTTATACAGCCAAGTGTATGTGAACTTCAAGCAACAAGATTTGTACGTGTACTGACTGCGTTATGAAATTTGCGCTCGCGCAAATGCTGTTTCAAACAGCTAGCTATGTAGCAAAAGATTATGTTTGTTTTTGGATATCTACCAACCTCTGACTGACTGACTAGAAATCTGTGCGCCCGATAATGCTGTTTTACAGTCATGAACTGTGTACATAACAAATGAAACAAAAAAAATTTGGATGTGATTTTACTGCTATATATGTATTTTTTGATAAATAAATTGTTATTATTTAAATGTGTGTGAGTGTGTACTTATTTCGTAGCTAAGACCTGCCATTTTTAATGTACTCACGTAGGATGTCAGCAACCAAATGAGTAACAATAACTGCTGAGCATTGACATACAGTGTTGGAGAAATCTAGGGGGGAGACATTGAAGGGTAAGAATGGAGGGGAGGTTTTATACTAGTAAGGACTGTCTCCCCCCCCTCATTCGAGTAGTGACTGTGCTGGAAGGAGGATGTGTTGTTGCTGGGGATCTGCTGTTGGAGGTAAGTGTTGGAGGCGGTAAACCTGTTATACACATATGGGGTTACATATCTTGAAGATTTCTTCAAGATGTCTTAAGGAGATGGGGTAGATGTCTCAAAGAGATGAGACAAGTATGTGATAAATCTTATTATTTTTAATATGTCTTCAAGATTCTGTGCATCTTGTAGACAGCTCCAGTCCTCCATCCCTCCCCTAAGTGATGGAGGGGGTATGCCTGTGATACACATATGGGGTCATATATTTTGCACACTCTCTCTAGCGCCATCTTGTAGACATCTTCAAGATGTCTTGAAGATGTCTCAAGGATCTGCTATACGTCTTGAAGACGTCTTCAAGATGCTAGGCATCTTGAGAATGTCTTACGGCTGTGCGACAAGTATGTGTTAAGCCATAAATTTTTCTTATAATGTCTTGAAGATTTCTTCAAGATGTCTTCAAGATGTTATGCATCTTGAGATATGTGTTAGGAGTTGTATACGCCTCAAGGAGATTCTATGCACCTGAAGATATGTCTTAGGAGTGTGGGACAAGTATGTGATAAGCCTTATTTTTCTTGAAGATTTCTTCAAGATGTCTTCAAGATTTCTTGAAGATGTCTTCAAGATGCTATGCATCTTGTAGACAGCTCCCTTGCTCATAACAAACAATACCCACATGACGCTTAGGCACTATTTCCTCCAAAAGGGTCCATTCTTCAAGATGTCTTCAAGATGCTATGCATCTTGTAGACTCTCCCACCCCTCACCTACACACAATCAATACCCACATGGCGCTTAGACACTATTTCCTCCAAAAGGGTAACATCTTGAAGATTTCTTCAAGATTTCTTGAAGATTTCTTCAAGATTTCTTGAAGATGTCTTCAAGATGCTATGCATCTTGTAGACTCCTCCACCCCTCGCCTACACACAATCAATACCCACATGGCACTTAGACACAACTTGTACCAAAAGGGTCGCCAACCCCTCTGTACACTGCCTCCTCTGCACCCCTCGCCTACATACACACAATCAATACACACATACAGGGCGGGGCTTAAGCTCTCAGCCAATCACAGACCTCATGGCACTTAGGTACTATTCATATCAACAGACCCCTACAACCAATCACAGCCCAGGACACGCCCCCCTAGAAAACATCTTGGACAATCAGAGGCCTTGCACCACCATGGGGAGGTGGTTGCAAGGTTATTCAAATGCAGGTTATGCCAGTTTTGCTCCCAGTTGCGCTAGGATGCCCACGCGGTCAGTACTCGGGGTGGGTGTGCTGTAATGTGAACTGCTAGAGGTAGATGAGGAATAATGATTGCCTGCAAAAGTACTTAAAGGGGGAAAATTGGCTGATGGAAGGGACTGGTATTGTTGGTTGTATACATGTGGCATTTGGCGAAAAAACATAAACGTACCATCTAACTGGCCACCATCAGCCTAAAAAAGAACATCATTTATATATTTTCTGCCCTTCTACGTTGATGTGGAGGGAATTCCCAGATTTACAGTGCGATCATTTTACCGAACACATCAAAACGATCGTCTGGTTTTCGCGTTGCTTTAAAGTGATATTTAACGCTACTAAATACTTCGTTAGTTAGTGACATTATCGCTTCGTGTTGGTCTCGCTGGTGGCCTGCGCTGAAATCTAGTAGATGTTTGAGAAGAAGCAGGAGACTCAGGGTCGAGTATGTTGTTTGGAGAGTGTGTATCAGGCTGAAAAAGAAAGACAAACCTCAGCGTAAAACGTATTATCGTAGCATGATATATTCATGCATATGTTGCAGTGTTATCTGTGCTAATAATACCTTAGTTAAATCGAAACTACGATAGCAGAAAATATCGTACTTATCCCAAAATAACAAGAAAATAAATGCAATGAGTGATTTTATCATTTTATTACATCGGGTTTTGAAGAATATAGATAATATAAAAGCAATCACTAAAGAACACTTGAGGGGCTCATTGATTATAGTAGTATATTAAAAATAACTGTCAAAACCAGTTTTTAATAAGTTTTTAAAGTACAAACAAATTTGTAAATTATGACATGTCACGAAGGTATATTATCTATTAAATGTGAAACGACATGTGTAATCAAATATCCCACAGGTGTTCATAAAATTTGTTAACAACTTTAAGGGTCAGTGACCATTTTTTTCTTTTATTTCCATGACTGATAGCTACTTTGATTTAGTTTACAAGACTTTACTTGTAGTAAAAATACTAAGAAAGGTTGCTGTGTAACAATGGAAGAAAATAACACTTAATATACACTTAATAGAACATTTTATTCAAATGTGATATGAAAACATCTACGTTGACCATAATTAGTAGGACAGTAAATGTAATTTTTAAATATTTTAAAATGTATTTATTGTTTTTCAGCTTCCACGAACCCAAGAAGAGTGGAGAATCATAAGCAAAGGTTTTGAGCAGCAATGGAATTTCCCACACTGCCTAGGAGCACTCGACAGGAAGCATGTGACTATCATCCCTCCCCTGTTATTTAATTATAAAGGGCATCATAGCATGGTGTTGATGGGGATTGTCGATGGGATTTATAGGTTCATAATGTGTGATTTTAGAACAAATGGTAGGATGTCAGATAATGGTGTTTTACAAAACACTTCTTTTTTTCGACAAACTACAAATGGTGTGTTGAATATACCCCCTGAGGAAATTGTTGCTGATACGTCCACAACTTTACCCTACGTTTTTGTTGCGGATGACGCATTTCAGTTATGCGTCGATATGATGAAGCCATTTAGATTGGCAAGCCTGACTAATGACAATACAAAGCTATACAACTATCGTGTTTCACGAGCACGGCGCATAGTGGATAATGTGTTTGGAATTTTGAGCGCTAAGTTCCGAATATTTCATACGCACATTAATATGCAGCCTACGAAAATAGAAATAGTTGGAATGGCATGCTGTGTACTATATAATTTTTTGGTTAATACGGCTCCGACAATGTATGCTCCCATTGAATGCTTTGCTGTTGATGACACGGAAGGTGGTACCACAAATGCTGGTTATATTTGTGAACATGAGAACATGTACGGGTTGCAGCGAAGAAGTTCTGGAAACAACCATTACAGCCGCACCAATGGTTTGAGAACGATATATGATTTTTTTTGCTAATGAAGGTAGTGTACCATAGTAAAAAAAACTTTATTCTGTGAACTGAATACTTGTACAGCTGGCAAGTATGTTACTCAAAACTGTATCCTGCGTACATCCATCATGCATTAGCTATCACATAAATATTTTGTTATGTCCAGGGTTAATTGAGTTGTATAGTTCTAAATAGACATATAATTTCTACACTACAAAATAATATGATTCATTTAATAAAATGGTCACATATGTATTCTTACCTCATTGATGTCACTTATTTCCTAGTCACTTAAGTTGCTTCTTGAACTCCAAGTGGTTTCCTGGTCATTCAAAAAACTTAGAATATTGTAATACCATAGTTTTGGAACATATATTTCTTCTGGAGAAGAACCGGACTTTGTAGATTCCTTCACTTGTTTTAATTCTTTCCTGTAGCTGCTTCTCAAGTTGTTAATTTTTTTCAAAACAGTACCTTTCGTACAATTCGCATCCACTTATTTCCACACTGCTACAAGCCACCCTAAGCTGTTTCCCTTTTCGTCCTGTCGTGATGGTACGATGAATTTATTTTTCACAGACATATTTCACTTTCGTAAACATTTATAAATTCCTCGATACACTGATTTTCTTTTTCACGTGACATATTGTACAACACGCATCAACAGGCTCAACTACAACTGCCGGCCGAAGGGCTCACCCCACACACATACCGACTTGCCTGCGCCAACTTCCGGCCTACAGGATGGACGAACGTATTTTCCTTCGACCACCGGCCGCCTGTACAGTCTGAACTGACAGGCCAACCCGAACCCACACACTATGCGTCGTTCGGTCTCTGGCCAACTGTTCAGGATGAACTGACAGGCTTGCAGGTACGTGTATGACTGCCTAATAAATGTTATGCTTTCAATTCAAGCATCCAGTATATGTTTACTTTAAATAGTTCATATACCATTTTATATTTCAGTTTACTGTACATTTTTATCAGTAGAAATAAATCTACCTAGGTTTGGTAACTGGGTAGATGAATAATATTCACACCGATTTCAAAGGCCTTACATGACGTTTTCAATTCCTGGCTAGCACAGAAATGTTAAATTGCTATCAAATAATGATTGAGAACAGAAACACAAACCATGTAAGATTTCCTGACATTTATCCATGTAGTATTTAAATATGTCAATGATTGCTCTGGTTGGGCAACAAAGTAGGCAGTAACATTGATTTCTTTCTTCTTTTAAAATAATTCGTAGCCACACATGTCTTGCTGGGAATGGTTTTTAATTTTCTAACTGCCTGTAGGAGCCGAATGGTAAATTCATCTTTTTTTGGAAACATTGTTTCCTGCTTAGATATGTTTGTTTTCGTGCTATCAATTTATTCGTCAAAAATATCGTTAAATTATTTTTCTTGATTATTTTATATTTTGCGCTGCTGAATTTGTTTATGCATTTATCAACTGAATTAAGCAAACCAACACTTTCACACTTTCAATGTTGTTAAATGTTCCCGTAAAAACACGTCTACAAACACTGGAGGAAATAATGCTGGGGTAACGTAGCGTGGCTGCGTGCGTGCTTGCGCATGTCGAAAGTTGAAACTTGGTTCGGGTTTCTCCGGAAGAGAGGCACGAAGAGTGCCGAGCGCCGTGCGTGAAGCTTGGTTCGTGTTTCTCTGGAAGAGAGGTGTGAAAGTGCCGAGTGCCGCACGTGAAGCTTGGTTCGTGTGTCTCCGGAAGAGAGGCACGAAGAGTGCCGAGTACCGTGCGTGAAGCTTGGTTCGTGTTTCTCCAGAAGAGAGGCATGAAGAGTGCCGATCACCGCACATGAAGCTTTGTTCGGATTTCTCTGGAAAAGAGGCACGAAGAGTGCCGAGCACCGCACGTGAAGCTTGGCCAACAAAAACCACCCAGCTATATGTGTATTTCTTTGCCATTTGGCTGCTGTCTCCCAATGTGAGCAAATGCTTCATCATTACTGTAATGATGTATTTGCATTAAATTCCATATATACAGCTTTTATAAAACACACACAAACATTTGAATACTACATATTCGCATACATTCAATCAATATGTTCAATCTGACATGCATTCACTTATTCTTTATATGAGAACACACAAACATTCACACAAGCCATGCATTACAGTATACATTCTGTATGCATAAATTTACAAGGCAATATATCCAGTCAGACATACATGTACTTACACATGCACACTCTCACACAAACCATACAATACTACATATACCCAATATTACATAAAATGCAAACATACATACACATATTGAAACACATAATGCTACATTAAATCACATAAACACAAAGAAACATTTATCATCTCGCATTCAATTTACCAAACAAATCATGTTACATTGCTTCGATTCCACCTCATATACTTTGGTGTATATTAAGGTGTAAAGTGTACATAAATGTAGACTCCTGCTAGCAACCATCCTGTAATCGCACTACAATTGTCCAGTCAGACAACTTGCAGACCAACTCTTGCAGTGTTCACTCAGCTGACAACAGCTGAACACATCTTGACATACAGTAGTAGAAGTAGTAGTAATAGGAAGTTAGCAAGTATTCTGAAAACTCTACGAGCTGTCCTTCGTAAAGCAACACATCACTCAGCTGCAATAGAACCCAGTAAAAGTCAGGCGAAATGCGAAACACATATTTACATCGTGCAGTACATATTCTAGCAGAAGTTAGACTAGTATTAGAACATCACAGCAGTCTATGTGTAAGACGGTGGAGTAGCGATTATTTAGATATAACATAGTTCCTGTGTTTAATTTAAAGTTGGCAAGGAACGAATACAGCCACACAAATGTCATATAAGAAAACAATATTAGTAACAGAGGATCACTGAGAATAGAACATCGCACCTTGATGCACAGACTTTATGAATGGATGTAAAATGAATATTTCTGCGATGGCAGAAATGTTAATTTCATTGGCAGTATATGACTATATCTAGGCGCGGGATTAGCAGCTGGTCTCCTGTTTTACTAAGGATAGGACGTGCTACGAGTCAAGAGGATCAGATGGTATCTTAGCCGCGTGCACTGCCCACCGACAGTGCTGCGCTCTGGGGGCTCGTGGCATAATTTGGAAGTAGTTTTGGGTACCATGGGAGACTTGATGTTCAGCTGTGGTGCGATGTAGTCGGCTTAACCCAAGTTGGGAAACAGGTGGCTGCGATTTGATGTCAGATGCACGCGGGTGAAATGACTCTGTATCGCACACAGTAAAAAATAATTTGGTTAATTTCCTATACATGAAATGGAAATAATTAACCCATACGCGTAATAGGAACTATTACATATAATATTGTATCATTTCCATACAAAGTTTGCATTTTTCCTATATGCGCTACTTTTTTGTGTACTTTAATGGAGTACGTACCATAAATATATCAGAAATTTCTTTGCCGAATTCACGTATTCAACACTCCTATACATATGTGTGGTACAGGTCCAAACAATTTCTTGCAGTGATAGTCGGCAAATTCAAGTTTAGTTTGCTCGGAAATGCGTGTCTTCCGTACCTTGATGAACGTATTTGTATTGTCGGAATTTGTGATGTTAATTGCTGCTTCAGGAGAAATGCTTGTTGTATTTGAGTCGCGCGTCGCATCTGTTTTCGACTATGGAAGTAGCGGGTTCCCATTGGTTCGACTCGTGGCATTTTGGATTAGGCACAAGCGATTGAGGACTATTGCGTCAGGCAACTAAGTATTTCCTTCCCTCTGAATTCTTTCGTGTTAATTGTTTGCCACACTGTCAAATACTAACTGGCTACTATGACAAGAGAACATAAACGAGATTAGGCATTATATTAGTTTTTCTTATATTTTGCCTGTGGTGTGTGATAACATACTCGTAGTCGCAATAGTTACGAGCGCCTGTTGCTCAAGTAAGTCCGATTTTCGATGTAACTACACTGCAAGAGTTTTATGCGACGATTGAGCATAGATTGGCCTTATTTGGTTTTCTGCTCTACCTAAGTGAAGGGACATTTTCAGTCGCTGCAGTTGCCTTATGGTGGACATTTTACACGTCAGACTGGCCATAGTTTATTCAGGTATGGAGTCAACATATTTTTTGTGATGATCCGATCTGAACATCCTGACTCTACTGTCTAGTGCTTTGGTGCACTCCCTAAGGTATTAGACTTTGCTGATTGCTTGTGCCAAGTATAGAGCATGCAATTTGCATTAAGCTGTGTAAAGTAATCACATTTTATCTACAAGTATTATTGCACTCTGTAATTTTCAATAAAAGTCGTTAAAGTTTATGATGAAACTGTGTGGATGGATTTTAATTCGATTTGGCATGCAAAATATTTGATTTATTTGTTGTTGTTACTAGGTACAAACTAATACTTTATTTGTTGGGCAATTATATTATATTTTGTCTAAAATTGTTGTGCCCTGTTGTGTACCAAAATCTATGTTCTTGATTAGTTGGTATACTGCATATTAACCTTAGTTATTATATATTTACGGAGTATTAAAATGTAAATGTCTAAGTTGAGCACTTTTTTTTTTTTACTGAATTCCCCTCTCGACTTGAATATTCTGATTTTGTGTTGAAGTTGTTTGATTTTCAATTAGAGTCAACTCTTGCTTAACTTTCACATTGTTATATCATCTGGTAATGCCTGTTTGTGGCACAGATGGCATTACAAATGCTCGTATGCATCTGCTTTACCCGAAGGATAACAAGGGAAGAAGGAAAGGAAAGCAAAACTACATTAACTGCTACAAATAGATGTTTTATTGGTATTAGAATTAATATTAGTATTATTATTAATGTTATTATATTTTATGTCTTTATTATATAATATTAGTATTAGTTTTATTATATATATGAAATTCGCTCCTCTAACACAGTGATTCTGGATACTCCCGAGAAAACACACCGAGCTACATTATCAACCAACATGTTTACCACATCCGAAAATTAATAAACTCTAAGTAATTATCTCAAAGTACTTGATCCTGATTACAAAATGTGGTGAGGCAAGCTTTTAAATTTTTATTAAAGCGCTCTACTTGATTACCGCAAGGGTAATAGGGACTTGAAGTATAGTGTTTTACAGCCCACTTGAAACACATATTTTTAAACGGAGTAGATGTGAAATAACGAGCATTGTCGGTAACCAAATGCTCCGGAGCGCCAAAATTTTCCACACATGTGTACTTAAGGCCTTCACAATCGTCTGAGCCTTCATGATGCACAAAGGCAATAAAAACACAAACTTAGAAAATGCACTCAACAATATTAATATACAAACATTTCCCTTCTTAGAACGGACAAATGGTTCAATGATGTCGAGGTGGGCTACATGCCAAGGGCCTTTTGGATGTTAGCCTGTATCTCTACCAAAAATGGCCTGCTGGGCCGGTTTACATTTCTGACAGTTTTCACAACTGCGGACATATGCGGAGACATCCTGTTTCAAACATGGCCACGCAAAGGTGGTAGAAATTTTTTGGAAGGTTTTGTTGACACCCAAGTGTCCTCCAAACACAGAATCATGGTAATATTTCATTATCATGGGACGCATGGCTTCAGGAGCTAACACCTTCTTAGCACGATCGGAAGTACCAGTAAAATAAATAATACCCTGTTCTTCCACATAAGGAACCACATTATTCGAGGCTAGCTCACCTCGTATCTGGCTACATAGAGGATCAGTTTTTTGACCATCTTTAATAGTCGTAAAACACTCTGGGAAACTCTGCAGAAGGGCAACACATTCAATATGTGCCAAATCCTCAACCTGAAATTCCGAGGAGTCAAACATCCGGGAAAGGACATCCACCACAACATTATCTGATCCGTGCAAATGATAAATTTTTAACCTAAAACGAGATAGACAAAGGACCCAACGACCCATTTTTTCCAACTGTTTAGAGTGATTCAATACCCAGCTAAGGGCCTGGTTGTCAGTATATAGGTCAAATTCTTCGTGTTCTATGTAAGGAGCAAATTTTTCCATTCAGAACAGGCAATCAAATATTTCTTTTTCATATGTGCCTAGACGTCGCTCTGACTCTGACAAAGTTCTACTAGCGAAAGCTACTGGAGCCACTCCATCAACAGTCCTTTGACCCAAAACAGCTCCTAGAGCAATAGAGGATGCATCAACCTGAACCACAAACCGTTTGGAGAAGTCGGGTAAATGCAAAACAGGAGGAGTAGACAATAACTGCTTTAATTTGACGAAGGCTGATTCTTGTTCAGCACCCCGAACAAAGGACACATCTTTCCTTTTCAACATGTTCAGAGTAGCAGCCAGCTCGGAAAAATGCGGAATAAAGCGCGAATAATACCCGAGCAACCCTAAGAATTTCTGAACCCCCTTAATGTTACGAGGACGGGGAAAGTTGACAACCGGAACCACCCACTCGGGATCCATCAACTGTTTACCTTCAGAAATTACATAGACCAGAAATTTAACTTGAGACATTGCGAAAGAAATCTTGTTAGGGTTAACAGTGATACCAACCTCACAAAATCTGTCAAAACTTTAGTTAAATGTAGCAAATTACTGTAAAATTTAGAACTGTAAATTATGACATCATCAATGCAATTAAAAAAGAAATCAAATTTGTATTCAGACAAAATGTGATCAAGTACCCTGTTGAGGGCCTGACTGCCAAAATTCGCCCCCATAGGGATGCGAGTGAATTCATACTGATTCCAGCGCATGCTGAATGCAGTGTATTTATGGCAAGAGGGATATAATAAACACTGGTGGAAACTGTTGTTCAAGTCCAATACAGAATGTTGCTGTGCATTACCAAGATGCTGCAGGGCATCCTCAACAGTAGGCAAACGTAACGGGTCCTTAATTATTTTACGGTTAATACTTAGCCGCAAGGCGGTATCCGCCGTCTTTCTTTTTCACCAAAAATTCAGGGGAGCAGTATTCGGAGGTGGAGTGAGTAATAACACCAGCAGATAATAACTTGACAATAATTATACAAAAAGCCTCCAACTTCGGAGGAGAACAGTGAAAATTAGCATTCTTGCACTGGTTTATCATCACTCAATGTAAATTTATACAGTAACAAATCACACTTCCCAATTCTAGTGGTTAGCACATCTTTAGATTGCTGATGCAATTTATCTAATTTGGAACTTTCAGACAATGTTACGTTACTTGAAATAATAGTGGCTACCTGAAATGCTTCATTACATGACTGTAACACAACTTTAATATGAGGGGCAAAAACCAAACATTAATGAGTGATCATCAAAATTAAGGGTAGCAAGTGTTTGAATTAAAAATTCTAACCCCAAAATTACATATTGGCTTAAACGAGAAAAAATCCAAAAGGGAAATGTCCAAGAAAACTTGCCTATCTTGAAATGAAGAAACACACATTGTGTTAAATTTACTACCTGTCCATTGGCGATACATACCTGCATACAATGTTCTGAGAGCACTCTGTACTTGCGCCCCACAATAAATGACGGAAGGGAATAAAAAAAAGAATCGCCCATGACAGCATGTGGTGCCGGTATCAACAAGAGCTTCTACAGAGTGACCATAAAATGAGGTAGACACATAATTTTTATGACAGGGTGGCATACGCTTAGGAACTTGGTTGGAAGTGCCACACATTTTTCCAATCACTACTCGTTTCCCGAGCAACTAGCACGAATATGGCCAGTGCGCCCGCAGCGAAAACATTTCCTATCCTTATGTGGGACAGGTTGAAGCAAACAATCCTTAATTACATACCCTCTAGCAGCACAATTTGCACACACCCCACCACCATTATTGGTGACAACACGGGAAGGGCCAGCAAGCGAATGATGCACTGAGCGTAACTCTTGAGTGGAGCTCGCAATTAAATGTTGAAAAGGAGGGGGGAAAGACGTGCGGTATTCAGATTTAGCAGCCAAATGCCCCTGCACTTCACTAGCTAACGTTCTTAAATCCTGAAGAGTTTTGAGCACAAAATGTAAGGTACACAATTGCCTTACAGGAGGTGCCAAATTCTCCAAAATAATGCCTACCAATTCTTCCTCTGCAGTTAACATATTAAGAGCACGTTCATGCTCAATAATAGAATCAATGAATGAGTGCATCGGCTCACCTGGCCTTTGAAATCGGTAAACAAAATCACGTTGGCAGCGCTGAAACACACGTGAGGGAAAGCAAAAGCTAAAACTTTTGTTTTAAATGTGTCATAAGTACCCTTCTCGTCCTTTATTTCCTCCATAATAAGTATTAAGAAATGTCCAGAATATGTAATGGCCAAACTACTTATAAGTGGTGATAAGGGCATACACTTAACTCCACTACCCGACCAGCGACCACAAGGAATGACAGAACATGGGCTGGCTCGGTGTTGGACAACTGGGACAAGGGCTGGATGTACTGGAATATAAATTTCTCATTCAAATGAGTGTTACTCACCCCTGGTGCTTCCGTGGAACTTGGCGAACGTAACTGCGAAGAAAACCAACGGCAAGACACAGTAACTGTGCAACCATCGAACCCACATCACAATGAACTTCGCAGTCTTGGAGAAATGCCTCAAGGTCAGCCTTAGGAAGTCAGTAAAGGAACGAAACATTAACGGCAATAGTATACATGAAAAATTAAGTGGAAGGTATTAGCACACAGCAGAGTTGCGCAGAAACTTGTAACAATCTGCGTGTTTCGGAATATAAAAAATATTACAAATGAAAACAAATGTATAAACAAGCCAGATTTACTAATCAAAGGTTACTAAGTTGGCAATTTAAAGATATGGAATATCCAAATATGTGTCCACACAGTCGACTTTACTAGCATCTGTGAGACGCGAAATTATTTTAAAAAGTTACAAAATATATTAATTAGTTTAACAAGGATAACAAAGAATATCGACTGAAAAAAAAGAAAATATCTGGGCAAGTCATCACAAAGGTAATTACTTCCACAGACTCCATAATGTCAAAATCTGGTGTTACAATGCTAGAAGTTAATAAAGCAACACACGTGTGTGCAAAAAGCAATCGGGCAATCAAGCAACAAATAATCACAACAGCTAATAAATACCATGTGGAAAAGTCAAATAGCAAAGAACAATAGCAAACCCTACAGAAATCATTTTAAGACGGGGGACGGACAGTTCGCCTACTTCGTCAGTTGTACCACCAACTACCCCTACGCTCCTTTTACCCCCACTATACCCATGAGGGAGTCTGCAGACCATCCCTTATTTCTTGTCTTTTGCTCCTATTGGCCATAACATTCTCGGTTACTATGGCAACTTGGACATGGACACTCAGTTCAAAACATTATTTAAGCATAAAAAGAAAGAAAAAAAATTCACAAATTGACACAGAAATACGAGAAAATCTGAAACATTGTATTAGGAGCTCATAGTTGCAGGAGAGGTAACACAGCAATGTCTTGCTCCTGACGTTCAGACGAACAACTAGCTATCAACCCTTAAAACTCATGACTCAAGGAACCGAGTGGGGTATCAGGCGTTCATGATGCTGATAGAGGTAGCAGCGTGTGGTCTCTTGTAACGTAGTAGCTTGAATCATATAAAATATTTATATATGACACAAAGTGATAATAAGCTTGACATAACTTACAGTTTACAAATACATTTTTGGTTAAAATTTAAAAGGTTTGAAGTATAGCGAACTCTGTTTTACAAATTTGCTTCGGTACATTTAACGTTCCTGTAAGTGTGACAATTTTCATATACGTAAAAGTATTTTACTTTACTCACAAAATGAAACACACTGTTTCAAGTATTCACTTGCATAAAAATACAATCTGTAAACTGTTATACACACATGCACATTAGTGAGAACACCACGAAATAGTACATTACAGTTTATGTCTAAAAATAATTTTACAGTTTTAATTAAAATTTGTATGTTAAATTTTAACACCGAACCTTATTTTAGAACTTGACTCACGAAAACCTTCCTGGTAACAGCAATGGACACGGCCAGGTACTATTATAATGTATGTATTTACAACGAACTAGTTTTCCACAAATTCTTTCGATCGAATTTTATTCCCCCGTTTAAAAGCAGTTTTCATTGGACCTAGTGAATGAAAAATTACTAAACGGAGAACTTTGTGTAAAGTTATTCGAGTAGTTAAAATGTGTAATATATTCGCACATTATGAATTAGAAAAAAGAATAAGTGTACAGTCTTTAATTACTGACAGCAGGTAGGGCGACACATTTCAGTAGATATTCTGTCTGTTTCCAGCAACAAATTCTCATCAATTTATAAACCCGAAAAATATTTCTGAAAACAGCAGAAACGTCTAGAAGTGATAAATACCTCGCCGGTGTAATACTGCAATACATGTTATTTAACCAATATGCTGAAAAGTCGGTATAGGGTCCATGTTACAATTTTTTGTAACGTATAACGTAATCAGAAATGATCTGTACGTTAACATTAATGGGGGTGTGGGTATCTAGCGTATAGATCAACACTAGCATTAGCTTTGCACATGTAATGAGTGTAAATAGAACGTATGAAATTAGACAAGAGAAATCTGTATTTTATTAGAATGATTAGTGAAATGATTGTTCAAACAATACG
>PNEQ01095009.1:0-18640 GCA_003012365.1 Medauroidea extradentata
AGTCTTTACTTATTTCTCATTTTGTGTGGTAAACTGTGTTTTAGTTATTTTCGTAGAATTTTTATGCTAGGTCTAGCAGTCTGTGATTTAATGTAGTGTTTTATGTATGTATTATAGAACTATGATAAAAAATAATGCTAATTATTACTACAAATCGGTAAATCAAAAATGGCAAAATTATTTTATGAATTGTAGATAGAATATAAAACAAAGTGAGAACCCATCCTGATCATAAGTTTAAGTGTAAATGATGTCGAGAACGAGCAGAGGTAAGTGGAATGTAGCAATAGTTTGACCTGTCCACCGCGCCGAACCAGGTACACTGCGACGCTCGGACTGCTCTGGTGGTCCAACGAAATATGCTAACTTGTTCACTGACATATCAATAGAAAGCTGAAATAATGGGCAACAAAATATACTTGGCATGTTTTTCACGTAGCCGTTTAGTTTTGCTGATAATCGTTGTCGAAATTCCATAACATTGATAAAATAATACATTCTTTCATTTTGTTGTTTTACGGTGTATAGTTAAGTTAACATTTTTAGATATTTCTTACCATATTTACGTAGAACAGAGTTTCTAGATTATTTTGAACTATTTGTTTTAATTTTACGGTAAAAGTTACGCCTCATGGCGGCAGTTTAGTATAACGCTGCACTTACGCGTCACTTATGACTTTGTTGCACGATTTCGATGTGACGCACACGGATTTGTGCGGTAAACTTTTGATATGTTATTAAGCATACTCGACTTTGTAAGTGAGCCAAAATTCAGCTTTGGACAAATTTTTTGGAGGTTAAAACCTTTGATTCCTGGCCTATGTTTGTTGGGTAGAAGAGCACTAATTGTTTCATTTTTCTAATCTGTTGCGATTATTGGTCTTGTCATTTTTCAAAGTGCTAAACACTCTTGCCACAGAAGCATTTAAAAAGGGCAGAACTAGCAAGAGTTACAGTACCTTCTTCGTTTGCCGAAAAAGTGGCTACCGTAAAGAGTTTTCCATGTTTAACACCTTTGACTATTACTGGTCAGCAGACTGATGAGAATCTAGTCCAAGGGCAGCAAAGTCCAATAATGTATGGAAATCTATCTAGCACTGCACATAATGATCTGATTTTGAATGACTGTGCTACTTCAGGTTCAACAACGGATATTGCATCAGAAAGAGGATCTTTAAAGATGAAAACAAATCGCTGCTTTATTAGGGTAACCAGTTCTACATAAAAACTAATACACGCCTTAAAGAATAACTGCAGGTCTGTTTGTGACAATTTCTTATTTTGTCTCAACTCACTTATACTTTCTCTAGCATTGAGTCCTATGTAAATGTCTTCTAGTTTCACAAAATGTTTTTGATTTGCATGTTCAATGAGCTTTATGTCAGATTCAGGACATGTTCAATGCAAATATTTTTGAGTAATGTGACAACCTCAGGTTTTAATTTATGCAACATAGGTTTCTCTGCCTGAAAAGTTGTGTTCAAATCTGTCAGAAGTCCTCAAATATAGGACATGAATTCCAGGTAAATCTTAGTGAATGGTACATTTATTGTCCAGATAGTTTAATCTGTGGTTTTTGAAGGATCGTGGCGAACTGTTTCAGCCAAGTAACATTTAATAGGTTCGTACTGTTCTAACATACGGTCCACACATGCTTTGAGAGAAAGCCAAAGAGTTGCAGCAGGTGAAATAATGTTGTGGTTCTCTACACCAAGAAATTCTTTAAATGATGATTGTCTGTTTTAGCTTCTACTGAAGTGTGAGCCAAGAGTTCTCAATAAATCTTCCATAGACAGTGGCAGTTTCAAACATGCATAAGATATTGACAAATGTATCATATGGCATGAACACTTAATGCATGCAATATGTGGCAAATCTTTCTCCAGATGTAAAAACAGAATGATAAGCACCAGCCATGACATTTGTTGTGTCTGATGAGAATCCAACTAAATTTTAAATATGGATATTTTTGGAATGCCAGACTACATTTCAAACAATTGCAGACTTCATGAGCATTTCCTGAACTGATTTTGTCAATGTGAAAGGATTTTGTATTTGTAATTTTAGTGTCCTTATCATAATAAATTACAGTAAAAGCACATTACTCAATGGTACATACCTTTGTCTGTGGTCTCATCCATTACAAGAGAAAAAAACAGGTATGGCAAGTTTTTCAATATATCTTGTTTGAAGTGATGGGCCAAGAGATGATTTAATTAATGCTGTGGCTTTGGTACGATGAAGAGCAACTTCGTTAGCAATGTCTGAATCTGGAAAAATATCAGCGCAGAGTAGTGCAAGAGTATCCATAAGCAGAAATGGTAAATTATTCGTTACCAAAATTCCTGCTAATTTTATTTCTACTCTCTTAACTCCATCACCTGTCTTGGATATAACCATATGTGTGAGTTTCTGTGTTTTTGAATAATAATAATAATAATAATAATAATAATAATAATACCTTGTTGCAGTTGGGCTTTCACCCGGTGGCAAGATCACATGCCTTACTTTCCCTCCAGACCTCTCCTGAACAAACCAACCCTGTCAACCCTCACCAGCTCCTCTCTAAGCACATTCCACTCCCTCACCGACCTCACGATCATTTACTGCCTACCCCTCTCTGTCCTCCTTCACACCCTCCGGATCTTAAGACTGTTGTTCCCTCTCCCTCCATAATCACCCTTGATTAAATGGGAACCCAACATTCCCCATCCTCCCTCTCCCTTCACCACTCTGAACAACCTAACAAGCCTCTCCACCCTTCGCCTGTCCTTCAAAGTACTCCAACCCATTTTCTTCATCACTGATGGTCTGTAATTACCTTCCTCCTCTCCCTCCTGCCCTTGCCTTCTCCACCTGCCCTTCACCCACCTAGCCGCCCTCCTCTGGACCTTCTCCAGTTCCTGCACTTCCCCTTCCATGTAGGGATCCGACTCTGCCGCTGCATATTTCAGCATCGGGCATACCATTGAGGTGTATGCCTTCTCCTTCACCCCTCCACTGACTCCCTTCAGAACTCTTCCCAACATTCCCAGGGCCCTTCTTCCCTTCGAAACCACTCTCTTCACCTGTCCCCTCCACCCAAGGTCCTCCTGCAACATCACCCCTAAGTACTTGTATTCTGCTGCCTCCCCTATCTCCTGTTCTTCCCATCTGTATGTCTGCCTGCTCTTTACCCTCTTTTTAGTGAATCTCACTATCTTTGTTTTCTTGACATTAATCTTCATTTTATTGGTTTCCGTCCATTCCAGTATCCGATTAATGTCTGCCTGCAAGTTGTTTTTCTCACCTACCTCAGAATACAGTACACAGTCGTCCGCGAACAATGTCATCCTGCCACTCACTCCCACTCCCATGTCATTTACCATTATAGAAAACAACAAAGGGCCCAGAACACTTCCTTGTGGCACCCCTGATGTTACAGCTCCTTCTTTTGACAAGGAATCCCCCACTCTCACTCTCTGGCTCCGTCCCTTGAGGAACTCACCAATCCAGAACCACCCACCTGTCATGTAGCAGCTCATTTACTTTCCTCATTAAAATTCCATGTTGCACCTTGTCAAACGCCTTCTCAAAATCTATGAAGCAGGCATCCACCTGCTTCCCTTTATCTACAGATTATACTAGATCCTCCAATAGCCCAGCCAGCTGTTTCTCACACGAGTAGTCTCTTCTGAACCCATGCTGATATTCCTGCACCCAGTTCTTCTCATCCATTACATCTATGACGAATTTAACTACCAGCCTTTCCATTATCTTACCCGTGCTCGATGTCAGACTCACCGGTCTGTAACTACCAGGCCTTGCCCTATCCTCCCCTTGCTTGTATACTGGCACCACCAGACCTTCCTTCCACCCCTTTGGTAATTTGCCCTCCTCCAGCGATCTGCCAAACAACACTTCTAAATACTTTATCATCACCCTCCCACCAAACTTAAGAGCCCCATTCCCTATGCCATCAGGCCCCACTGCTTTGTTAGAATGCAAGCCTTTAATTACTTTGCCTATATCCTGTCCCCTTATCATTAGATTACCACTTGGCCCTTTGACTCTATCTGCTTTCTCACCCCATCCGTCCATGCCCTCAAACACAGACAAATACTGAGCCTGCAATAATTCTGCTTTTTCTTTGTCAGTGGTTGCGGTCAAGCCATCATTGCCTGTAAGTATTGGAATTCCTTTCTCTCCACCTTTCATCCTATTCAGATAACCAAAGAACTTCTGCCATCCGTTGCTTTTTCCCTCAACTATGATGTTACCCAAGTACTCATCCTTTGCCACTTTTATCTTAGTTTCTAGCTCCTTCTCTATCTGCTTCAACCATACTCTAGCATTTACAATTTCCCCTCTCCTATATCTTGCATGCAACTGCCTACACTTCCTCTTCAGCCTCTTAATTTCTCTCCCATAATATGGTGGCCCCCCCCCCCCAGCCGTTATTATTTTCCTTGGGACAGACCTCACCAACATAACTTCTATGATCTTTTTAAACTCTTCCCACAGGCACTCCACTTTCTCCCCTTTAGCACATTCATTATATCTATCCCATAGGAAGTGTTCCGCCCCTTTCCTGTTTCCTTGTCCTTATTGCCACACTACCCTTTTTTTGGTTTGATCTGCTTTAGATTTTCTTAGCTTTATTTCTACCACAGGTATATCATGATCACTGATTCCCTGTACTACCATTGAATCAACTATGAAATATTTTGTACAGCCTGCCTGTGTTTTTCTGCTTTGCATGTTTGTGTGCAATAATTTTGACATCACACAATTTACAATATGCCATATTGTGTGAGTCACTTCCCTTTTCTAATTTCAGCTAGTCTTTGAATAGAGCATTTTCCATTCAAATGGGATTAAATTTATAATAATCACGTTCAGTGTTTTGTTTTCCGGCTGAACTATCTTTAATTGGAATATATTTACGAGCAGCTTGCTTGGAATGTTTGTCCTCCATACTTTCCTCACAAATATTTTCATCACCTTGTTGACTATATGACTAAGAGCTACAACTTACAGTTGAGGGCTCTTCTGGATTCACACGACTTATTTCATCTTCAAGTACATTGTTATCATCAATTTCACATTCTCTGCTGACACTGCTCCCTACAGGAGGATCATCTGGGTCTACATTACTAAGTTCTCTACATGTAAATCTTGAAGCACTGGAAACTGTTTCAATGGTCTTTTTCCTTTGATAACCCACTTATCCATTTCAAAAACTATACTTCATACACAGTTAAACATTTCACTACATACACATTAACTTAAATAGACTATGATACTTTTAAATTATGTACATTCATGCTATATTGCTTGGATATTAATTTCATTAAACGTAATAATAAAAACAACTGTAGCAACAGAAAATTTCTGGCAACTCTCGAGTACTGTATGCTAGAGAAAAGTTGGGGAATCACGAGATGAGAGGGAGTATTGGGTTAGAGTGTAAATAGCCAACTACGTAGGCGAACAGTTAAAGATTATCACAAGGCATGCTATGTTCGCCATCAACTAATGTGTTTGCAGGGTTACCAGATACCCAAGATAAAATTTAGCAGAAAAGCCAACAAAAAGTAGCAAAATTGTAAAGGAAGTAACCCAAAACATATTTTTCTTTTGAGGTCAGCTTCCTGTGTGTAACTAAATTGAACAAATTAAATTAAAATTAAATAATATAAAAAAAGAAGAAATAAATGTGCTGTGTTGCTTGATTAGCATGCAAATCGACATTTGTGACAAAATATACATAGTTAATTTTCTTCTTTCTAGCTACGAAACAAAATATTTGAAAACACACCAACATTTCTATGGTTTATAATATACTGCTATAGAAATAAAGTTTAAACACTCGAAATACCTGTTTCAGGGTCAAGTAACTGGAATTCCTAACAATATGAGATTTTCTAATTTTTAGTGATACCGTATTTAAATATTTTATAAATGTGTTCAATTCGAAACAAAATATAGTTCCACAATAATGCAATTAAATTCGCTTTAATAAGTCTAGTAATAGCTACGTTGCATGGTGCACAAATGGTAGTTGTGATTTTTCAGGCGTGAACTTATGAAACACTCAACACACATTGAAAACCAGAATAAAAACAATAAAAATAAAAATTGTTTGATATATGTAGGTACTCACTTTAAAATTGCACAGATCTCAAAATTTCTTCCATCTCCTCCTCTTTACCTACTTCATGTGTTTCTTTCTTGTAAATCTCTGAAGAGAAATTCAACATTGCCTGAGAAGGTTCGAAGTTGACACAGCACTTAATATTTTCTTCAAGTTTCATTTTGATTCGCTAAATAGAGCTAAGAAGTTCTAGACTCATGCGACTACGGAGTTTGGTTTTTACAGCTGTGACTCGTGAGAACACTCTTTCTACAGTTGCATTACTAATTGGTAAACTGTAAACTTGTAACGCAAAGATCGCTAACTGTTTGAAAACATAGTCTCCTCCTGCATTTTTTACCTCGATGGCTTTGCTCCAAAATTCTTACCCATCAGAGGGAATTTCTCCGTCAAAAATGTTTTTCCAGTCCATTGTGAGAAGAAGTCTCCACTGATTTTCTAAGTCTCCAAGATTGGATTTGTCTTTTAGTAATTCAATGGGAAGTTGACAAAAATTTGGGCGTGTGTGACTTAAACAAACACTGGGCAAAAAATTCTGCACTTTCTTTAATACAGTTATGTTTTTGGGGATACAGGAAAGTAGCTGCTTGCATGCTTCAATCAGGAAGGCCTGGCATCTAACTTTTATGTTGCTGGCAGAGTTTTCTGATATTTCTCCAAGCTGAATTTTGCTCTTCAGTAATAGGCCAAATTCGTAACCAAAATCTACTTCCTCTAGAGGAAGATAAATTGATTTGAACTCAAAATTTACTTGAATATTTGCATTTTGTGGGGTAAGGATTCTCCTAAGCATTGAAAGAGCAAATCCTTCCAATTCATTAAAAATGCTACAGTGGTCTGCATGCTCTTTTTGGAAAAGAAGATTCACTCTTTCGAAATCAGCTAGTATAGGCCTTAGAAATGTGAGGTAAACTTCATTTGCAGCATCAGAATACATGGCATGAAGTTCCCTTGACAAATACTTTTCGCAGTTTGAAGAAGATAACTGAAAATGAAGTTTTAATGCATCATACTGATCAAGAACTCTTTTGACACAATTGCTTCTAGCTAGCCACCTTGTACCAGATAAGGGAATCATCTACAGCGGTTCTTTCCCATCATAAATTAGTTTATAAATATCCATGTAGGACTCTCTTCTAAGAGCTGATCTATGAAACCAATTGTATGTTTCTCTGAGCATATAGTCTATGTTAGAGGGTAACTCTTCAGATGCATGATAACAAACCAAATTAAGGGAATGACATACACATTTTACCAATATCAATTCCGGAATATCTTTCTTCATTAAAGTGTACACCGAATTGTTACAACCACAAAGGTTAGAAGCACCATCTGTTGCAAGAGCAAAACAATTATTAAGATCAAGATCAAGATGCTGGAAGAAATCCTTTATGTGCTTGTACAACACATCAGCTGTTGTATTTGTGACACTTATCAACCCTAAAACTGAGAAACTATTTCATTTTGTGAAGAACTGTAATATCTGCAACATAAGCACAAGTGCTTTGCACACGCAATATCAGTTGATTCATCTATGATTAATGAAAAAGGTGAATCATGCATGTCACTGCATTGTTCACGAAGAAGAACAGGGGACACTACTTTTGTAATCAATGCAGTACATTTTGTCCTGTGCAATCTCATCTGAAATTTACTGCAACTACTTGAAGAGGGCATTTCTCTTTTAAGAATGTCACTTAAATGATCAATGCATTGTATGGACGTATGGCATGCAACGAAAACAGCTAACTGCAATTCAAACTTACTTAGTGTTTGAACAGGAAAAGAAGTTTTCAATGTTTTTTGCGAGACAATGGCAGCCGAATTTTGCCTATGCTTGGAAGATTCGGCATGTTTTTTTAAATCAGATTTGTGTGCCCGTATGTCTACTTTGCAAATTTTGCACCTTGCTTTATTAGCATCACTAGTCACTTCTTGGAGCCAGCTGGAGAAAACTGGGTCATTAAGCCACGCCCGATTGAATGTTTTATTGTATTTACCCCACTTACCCATGACGGATGTTAGTCACACAGAAAACAACACGCACATAAACAGAGCACAAAATATTTTAACAAGTTTATCGTTCTACGTATAGGCCTACATAACTCGTGCAGCTTTTTAACAGTTGCCGGCTATTTCAAATCAACCACGCAAACGCGATGTACCCGCACATTGCACAGCACGAGATTAACTACCGAGTACCGAAATGTCTAGGGGGGGGGGGTTGAGGATGTTACGAAACAGGATATTGCATAAACCAGATTCTCAGGCTGGCTTCTGAAACTAAACACGAGTATGAAACGAATACATTTTCTTATTTTCCATTTAATCAGTAGACAGCGAAATCCATATTTGTCGGGATATCACACAGTATAAATTTCAAGGATTATCTTTGCAATGTATATGTGAGGAGTAACTTAATAACCAGGTCTTGTCTTATCAATCCATCGGTTTTTATTACACAGTTAAGCCAACTGTCCCAGTGCTGCCACGATTTGGGTGCCAATTTCAAAAATGATTTAATAATATCCCAAGTGTTCATAAAAATTTCCCTGCTCTTGTAGCCCAAAATAGCACACACAAAAATTTAAATAGCCCAAAAAGTAGCAGGTAGCCCAAATGAAAAATCTAGTAGCGAATGCTGTAAAATAGTAGCCCAAACCGCTACTTTTAACCCAATCTGGCAACCCTGTGTGTTTGTGGCCTTCTGCATAGTACTTTACAGCAAGCGATGTCAAGGCATAATTTGTAATCCTGCGACAAAAATAATGCAGATTCCAAACATTTTGTTATTTAAGTTATTACAAATATGTCTGTTATTTAGATTATAATATTCTGGTGTTTAGAAATTTGGATAAAATACATTCTATTGTACAATTAAAGCTGCTGTTAGGCATTTGGGTGAGAATTGGGAATGTTAAGTTTAAACATCTTTGGTGAGACCGCATTGATTCGTGGCTTGGTAACAGCAACAACTTATAAACATTTCAAACTGTATTAACTAACCTTGCACACATTCATAAGATCTTCAAAAATGAACTAGGGTAATAAGTTCTTTGCAATATGTAAACTTTAAAAATGTGTTTTTTACCAAACTAACTTACTGTTTTAATGGTAGTCCTTGGCTGATGTCACATGAATATCTCGATATGTTTGCCAGTGGTAAATTAATACGATTCTTGATCTACTTCTTGAAAACAACACATACTACATGTCGTCAGGGCTAGTAAGCATAGCCTACAAGTAATTTATTTGAAAGGAAGACAAGTCAGGGTGGCCACAGAAATGTTGAAATGATCTTTCCCTGACTTTCCTCGGTTTTCTCTGACCATTAAAAAAATTTTCCCTGGCTGACAAGATTTCGCAACATTTACATGTGATATTTATTTATAGAACATTTACAAACGAAAAATACAGGTTTACATTGTTTTAGTGTGAAAAAAAAATAGTAAATTAAAACTTTGTACTTATAGGATCAACAAAAATATTAAACATAGGCTATCAAACATTTGAAAACATCAACTTACCGTACTTTCTTTGCATAAAAATTTACTTATACATAATAACAGAAACTTTATTATGCCTTTGCAAAAAAATGCGCTACCTTATGTTTTTTTAATAGGCTACAGCAATGGCTACATTCAGGCAAAAATTATCATTATATTATGCACAAAATTTTCAGGCACATTTTCTGAAGACAAGTTCTACACTGTTGACGAAACATAAGAATGTCAACCTCGTTGATTTCATTTTTCTTTTTTCGCAAATATTCACGAGTTTAGAAACCTAGGTTGACATCTTTTGCATTGAGTAGATTTTTGTCATCTGAAATCATACTCCCAGTTACTGACTTTGTTCCACTCACTATTTCATTTTTAACAAATGTTAACATGACTTTTTTTTTTAATTTTTCTCAATGATTCGTATAGGAAGGGTGGCAAAGAAGTGTTTGCCTGAAATTTTGTTAAAAATTGTTCGACTTCAGAAGCCACAGAGACAAAAATGCCAGGTTGGAAGCCAACAGATAATCCTACAATGCTGAAGATACAGTGAAAAAGCTCTTGCATTTTGGTGACAACTTGGAATCTTTGAATACAGCATCAACATATTTTCGTACCATAGGAAGAATTTGAATGGCCCTGTTTGCAACTTCACAGTTTTCAATCCAGCGAATACTGTAAAACTTAAGAGGAAAAATCTTTGAACCTGAGAAATGAGTGAAATCCCCTCGTCGGGATGGCACATCCCTGAAAAGTGTATACAGCGGCCACAAGAAATCAATTATGCCCCAGTTAGTGGCTTTAATACCAGTTTTGAAAGCTCCGTGAATACTGTGAAGGCCACAGGTACCAATCTCAAGCAGCTGACGAGCCTCTTAATTTGACGATAATGCTGCACAGAGATCACGGTGGAACTTTTAAGTTCACACTGGGACC
The DNA here is from genome assembly GCA_003012365.1 of Medauroidea extradentata. Lineage (NCBI taxonomy): Eukaryota > Metazoa > Arthropoda > Insecta > Phasmatodea > Phasmatidae > Medauroidea > Medauroidea extradentata. The sequence goes on from PNEQ01095009.1 coordinate 10,573, forward strand.
ATACATTGAGATTTGCAGAATTATGCACAAATCTATTTCAGGCAGTGTCTCTATGAATGCATTCATCAGATCTTCAGCTGTAGCATGATTTAAAAATGCTAAGCTGAAATACCTAGTTGTAACCTGGCAGCCCTGTTCACTCCAAAATCTCACCACTATATCCATTTGTCCAAGTTGAGAAGTCTTATTAAGTCATTCATCGAACCCCACAACTATTTCAGAACACTGGGTTATGGCTTTCACCAATTCATTATGAAAGTAAGGAGCAATGTCATGCAGTATTATATACCCTATTTTCATTCTTTGCAGCGGCATTTTTTGGTAATTGATGAATCAGGTAACATCATCTGCATCACAGTCACATCACTTACTGCACAGCACAAAGACTTGTGAGATGCAATAGTTTGCCTGCACCACATAACTTCAGCCGTTGTCATATCTTCATTTAAAACAAAGATATTTATCCCAGAAGATTGCATTTTACTTGCAGCTGCACATTCCACTGCAGAATTTTCACCTATCATCACTGCCAGGAACTGTAGTAGGAGTACACAAGGAAGAAGGTGGTGAATGAGAATTACCACAGGTCACAGTCTTTGGCTTATAAGAAAAGTACATATCCAAATTACAACGCTTACATTTAGACTCTTCCTTAGCTTGCTTGTGCCTATCACCATTCATGTGATTTGTGAGGTCACGTTTTCCCATATTGCTGAGGCAAAATGTTTTTTTGGCAGATTTAAGCAGTTCCAACCACAATACAAATCTTTCATCTCGAAGCCAATCTTCTTTGAAATTTGTAATTTTTATGGGAAATGCCATGTTGTTTTCAAAGTTATAATGACTGAAATGAATAATTTTACTAATTCTTTTCACGAGTAAACAAAAGAAAAAACTGCATTAAAATTAGTTAGCCAACTCACTAGCTGACAAACACGTGTGGCCTTTCGAAATCTTATTTCCGATGCAAAGTCACTTATTGAGATTTATGTGTAACACCTTTAAATACTCCGTCGTAACACTTTCAGCTAGCAAAAATACACTCTCGTAAAACACGAGCGAATCCAGACAGCGGCTGGCCGTGGCCAGTGTGCATGCACGAGACTCAGGAAACGAGATTTGTGACCTGGCTGTCCTCATGATATTTCTTGCGCATGCGCACTGGCCATGGTCAGCCGCTGTCATGAGACGCTCTTCACAAAACGAAAACCAAGATGTCAACATGGCACTTTCGCTAAAAGCAAATAGAAATAATAACGTCAAATTTACTTTCATTAATAATTAAACATTTCTGAAAAAAAAAAAAAAAAAAACTTGTAACACGTGAGCATCAGTAGGTTCGCTCGACACATAAAATTGAATACACAGTAAAAGTTAAACTTTTCTCTAACCTCTAAAGAAAATCCCATACTTTTCCTGGTTTTCCCTGACCACTATTAAAATCCCTGGCAATTCCCAGTTTTCCCTGCCCGTGGCCACCCTGCAAGTGCTGAAACTTAATTTCACTTAAGAACCTACCAAGAATCACGCTTTATTAACTATGGAAAAATAAAATAAAACTTTCAGTTATATTTCGGGGAAGAAAATCTGGCAGTGTGTTGCAAATGTTAGGTTGGAGAATAAATAAAAGTGATGTGTCGAGTCCACAAGATAGTGTGTACTAGCGATGTTGGAAGCAGTGCAGACTAAAACTTGCACCAGCAGCAAACATAGCCAACCATCAGTTGATAATGGCTGCGTAAGCGCACTAGCTTGCACAAGTAGGTCATGCCAGTGTTGCCAGATGCAACAACAGCTAGCTCATCACTGTACGCCTCTTGTAAATATAGAATATGCACACCAGAAAAAAAACATATGTAAAGTAATCATAGTCCACATATGAACTGCTAGATAGTTTGTCATGCGAAATTTATCACCCAAAAAATGTAATTCACGCTGAAGAGAAAAAAATTAACTGGAATTATTTTATTTTGCGATTATTAATCGTGTTAATCATTAACACCAAAAGTAACATTTTTTTTGTGTTATTGTGGCCGTGAAATTTACAGGTTTCCTCTACCCATAGGTATAAAAGCAGGCAGAATAGTTTGCACAGTAAGCTTAGAGGATGCAATATCTGGAAGTTGCACGTACTTGACATCTCAAGTGCCGACATATATTTGACAATGTAAAGATCTTGGCTAACCTTGAATCAGTGATTTCATGTATTTTGTACGTGGGTGTTTTTTTTTTTTTTTTATTATTTTTCCTTTCGCTTTTCTTCTTAAAGTTGGCCGTCCGATTATGGATAAGTATTTTGTCCTCCTGTAGTATGCGTGGAACAAACTGAAACAATGATATTTTAATTAGAGATTGGACAGTTCCAACAATTTTTATTCTTGTACCAGGCTCTCAATTCTTTCACAAATTGTTCAATTCTCAGTGTCCTAGTAACTGTCGGGAATGTCTTGATCACTTGTAGCCTTAGCCTATTCAACTTTTTCTTCTTCTTTTTTTTCGTATGCTTTGTTTCTTTAGATGTTTCTTCATATTGGAAGTTGTTTTAGACTTACTGCCTTGAGTAATTTTAATGGCACATACTTGACAAATACTAACATTGAATTTGCGAGGTTAGTTATAAAATGCTTCCACACTTTGCATGACATATTTGTATTGTCACTAACTTAAACTAAATTAAATAACATGAATCAAATTTTTAAAAATGTGAAGAAAATTTAAAAATGCATTCAAGAGACTGTTCACATTCTGAACGTAAAATCATAAAGAAATGGTATTTGTCTTAAATGTTGCAGTTGTGTTTGAAATGGTAAAATTCATTCTACACTCCTGGCAATTGCTCTTGCTAATAGGCAGTGCTTGACCAAGCCAAGGGGCCCCTTGGTTGGTCGTTAAATCAGGGGTGGGTGGGGTCTTGTAGAAAGTTGCCAAGAGATAGCACTGCTGTTACCATAAAAGGTGCTCACGTAAAACAAAACTACAGATTGTTTGGAGAATATAGATTTTTATGACATAAAAAAATACTTGTTGATAGTAAATAAATGACTAGTGCCATGGTACAGTTAACACATTTTCAAAAATTTAAGTTAGAGTTTACCAGGTTTACACTGTCATGCAGATCTGATGCTTGATCACCAGAGGTCAGCCAGGTTGAATTTAAATATAACCAAACAATTGGCTCCAGTTCACTTTTTGGTCTAATTCACATTTTGCTTGGATTACTTTTCAAATAACACTTTACCCAGGCTAAAAAGTACATGGTTCAGAGAATTACAAACAGGAATGGAAGTAATCCATGGTGGCTTGGATTACTTTTCAAATAACACTTTACCCAGGCTAAAAAGTACATGGTTCAGAGAATTACAAACAGGAATGGAAGTAATCCATGGTGGCTTGTATTTTCCTGAAGTAATTTTGGTAAGTTGTGTAAAACAAAAATCAGCATATTTGGACTGGGAATCGAACCTGGGCGCTCCTGAATGCAAGTCCATTGCACCAGCTACTGTGTTTAGAACGTAGACGGGACTATTTGAGTATAATATAGTTCCACTGCAGTTCGATTAGGCATTACAATGAACAAAATAAGAAGCCACCCTGTATAACTGTTTAAAGTGCTATGCTGTGTAGGGTTTTTTCATGGCTTAACTCGGTAGTTCTAATATTTCATGAGGAAGGGGTAGCCTTGGCAAATAGGCTATCCTGGTTAATGGACGAGGCAAGGGGTGGGGCTGAGGCATTGTCAATAATTTTGTATATTTTGTGGCCAGGGGTGCCCATCGCCCCCTCCAAGATCCAATGCGCAAATCCACCCCCCCCCAAAACCCAAAAACTAATTTACTACGAGTTACACTTCAGTACTGGAGATATATTTAGGCTACCATTTTGTAAAAACAGTTGTGGACAAATACAACAGCTCTGTTTTTACTAGCTTACGTAGGGTAATACGAAGATAGCACTTGTACAATCATGAAAATATTTTTCATTTATCATTAAACATTTTATTCTTGAAAAAAAAAATCACCCCCCCCCCCCTCCCCAAAAAATTCTAAATACGCAACTTGCGCAATGATCCTCCCTTGTGGGCTGTGGGCACCCCTGTTTGTGGCAGTGACCAACATTCTTCTGTTTTCATTACCTCGTTCAGGTGGTACGGAAGGTGGTAGAAGAGATCGTTTTAATGTTCCCACACTCTAATTCCTTCTCCAGTTGGGAGGGTGAATCAGAGGGAAGTGTAGGTCCTCATATACTTATATAGAAGTATCAACTATGAAAATAAAGAAGGCAACTTTCAATTATAGATTTACTGCCAATTTCTTTCAATGTTTCTCACCCAACTTAAGCGATCCTCGTGCTGTCTTTAGGCAATAGCCTACTTTAGTTTTAAATTGACAACAACTGACTGCTTGGGCTCATGTATACGTTGTATGGTGGAGTCTCATCTACAGGTTGTTGAACTTGTACTTATTTTTACTGTCCTTAGTCATACGTAAACATGAGTGTTCAAAGAAGTGGATAATGACCCTTTGTGTACTTTACTTGATGTTGTTGATGACTGCAAAATGTTCAGTATTTGAATGCAGCTTCTTAATATTCAGCTCAAGTCTCGACCGTTACATAGCAGTTACACTCGGTCCGTCCTTGTGTGAGATTGCAGTTGTGTGTTGCGTACATGTCACCTTCTGAGAAAGTGTGTCGTAACGAGTGTAGCGGAACAATTTGGCTCGAGACAACAGGGCTAGGATTTTCCTCATTAGTACATTTCTGCGCCACTTTGTTTTTGTAAATATAATTGTTAACAGTAGTTGGAGCCCTTTCATCCATCGCAGGAAGTATGTTAAGACATAGTGGCGTGTGATTCATCACCCCTTGAAACTACTGTTGCTTTAAGATGGCTAGCCATCTGGCACTTGAACTATCGGTACGTTGCAGCGTGTTTAAAATGAGCCGTTTTTTTTATGATTCTCCCAGGAATGTTTTCATACATCTATATAAATATGTGTAATATTTTGTATTTGCACTGAGCTGTGATCAACTTAATTTTAAACGTCATATCAAATGGTATTTTTACCCCTGAAGAACCAATTAATAATAAATTTAAATTATCATAATTTTGCATAGCACGTGTAACCAGACATTTGTGTTTCATTTCGGCAGCGTTCCTTGCAAAAATTATCTTGTTCGACGACACTCTCAAGGGTGGTTACACCCCTTAGGAATAGACTTAGCTTATATGTTACATGTCTTTTCGATTTATTTTTATGATGAATCATCTACCTAAGTTTGTTGGTAGAGTTCAGGATGAACCTGTATATACTGGATAGAAGTCGCGAGGTGGTAGGAATTACTGTGTGCGTTTTGAGGAGCAGCTAGGGAATTTCCTCTCTCTATTCTGTGTGTTGCCCACAGCAGTAATTTATAATACGTACCCCACGGGAACAGGCGTTTTTTGATAGTCCGCCACTGGAGCGCTCGGGCCGCCACGTGTCTGCAAAGTGACGGTGGCATTGCAGCGGGAAGGTTACCAACTTGCCCGGAACTGTATTAGAATTTTTAGCGAGACCGGTGGCTGCTTCTAATTCATAGGAATAGGGGACTTTATTTTGTGCTGTGTTGTCACACTGTACACGTAAAATGTCATCGTACAACATTTTGCCACTTACATTTTTGTCTCCAATTCAGCTCAGGATTCACGTGTTCTTATTGTGGCCGTTTCTGTACATCCTGTATAATATTAGCTATTATCTCAGATAAGTTTGTCGTATTTTGACATTTCTCTTCTAAGTGTGTCGTGAATGCAGAGACCCTGTTTTTTTTTTTTTTTTTTTTCAGGAAGCCAGGTAGGTTTAAGGGGGATAGAACGCCAAAGCAGTGAATTTTCACAATTTTCGACATAACTTTTTCCCCTCGCTTGTTATAGAAAATCAAGGCTCGACCATCCGTAGATTACACCTTTATATGCATTCTTACTTTATTGCATGGTCACAGTCTTTCTTACTTTGGAGTACTGATGGCAGATAGGAAAAGCGTCTCTTTTTCCTATCTGCCATCACTGCTCAAAAAATAAGTCAGTTTGTGACAATGTAGTAACGTAATAAGTTGTACAAATGTATCATTTCCGGATTGTCGAACTTTGATTTTCGATAATAAGCGAGGGGAAAAAGTTATGTCGAAAATTGTGAAAATTCACTGCTTTGGCGCTCCATCCCCCTTAAAGGTCAACGGATTGGAACTGTTAGGCATCTTTCTCTGAAGAGAAATGTCAAAATATGGAAAAGTTACACGAGACTGACATGCGCCTTGTATCAGTTCCACGTGCTGTACTCCTGCAAGGAAGGGTACAACGCAGACCACGTGTAGTAGCGGTGATTATTGAAGGTCATTGGCAGATAACCTCTACAAGATCAGCGTGACACTGACTGTCTGCCTGACCGTCTGGCATGCTTCGTGTGATTAGCTGATGATCGTCTGTGCAGCTGGCCTTGACCTCTCGACGATGCTGTGTTCTGCCCTGGACCACGCATGACTCTCTCGTGTTACTCTATCAATTAAAAAAAAAACTAAATAAATAAAGGTTCTTAGTTCACGTGTCGCTGGAGTGGTCAGTTAATGTTATGTTTGTACTATGCTGTAAAGAGCATCAACAAAATCAAATTTATTAGAAAACAGCTCCAAGTGCATGCACTGTGTTTGATTTAGAGCTACGTTCAAGAGCAATGGTGCATAGGCATCTATGATTGACAGTATTTTTCTCGCAACTATCATTCCTGGAGGCGTATCAACACGTTTGACATCCCGTGCTCTAATTTTTTTTTCTACTACACTACTCTACTATCTCCGTGTAGCAGGAAAAATACCGTAAATTAAAGTTGGTCGTGCACTATTGCCTTTAAGGGGCCTCCCTAGATAGACTGTGTTTGTGTGAGTGAGTAAGGAGCGATAAGGTTGCCATTGACCCACGTATGTAATGCATTATCTCCTCTCCGCGCAAGCCACTCAGCTGGCGTTCAGTGCTTTATCATCATTTTTCCTGTGTGACTTTAAGGGTCTTCAATTGCGATAAAATCGTAATTATATATTTTATGAAATAGTTTTAGTTTAGTAGACGATTCTTGTGAGTACAGTTTCCTCTTACAAAACAATTTTAGCTCTCACAGTGTTTTCATAACGATGTGTCAATGTTAAAATTTGCATGTTCTTCTGCAATGCAAATAGTGAAAACCAATTGACTTACATAAGTGAAATAATTCACATTGAAATAACATACTATGGGCTACGTAATAAAACATAAAAAATATCCCATGAACTATTGATTATTTTAATGTTGAATTTGCATTTTTTTTCTATATTTCTGCGATCTTTTTAAAAAATTCAAAATATTACGTTGTGGGTTTTAAAATGTTTTAATTGCAGAGCTCACGGGATGTTAGTTCACAGTGAATTATTTCATTTGAGTAGATCAGTTAGTTTTCGCTATTTGCACGGCAGCATAACAAGCAAATTTTGACTTTGACGCACCATTAGGAGAAAACTATGAGAGCTAAAATTTTTTGTAAGAGGAAACTGTACTCACAAGTATCTTCTACAAAACTAACACTATTTCATAAAAAGTGGTGAACACAATATTGTAGTTGTGGGTAGCATAGTTCAAAGTCTAACGCTTGTTTCTGTAGTTGGGTTTTCGAATCCGTTTATCTTTCCAGATACGTCAGTCTGGTAAACCCAGGGGCCCGTAAACTATGTTTCTAATAAACGTGCCGAAATTTTAAAACTATAGCAACATGGTTTGAAGTGTGTGTTTTTTCGTAGATATACAAATATAATCTGCGTTAAATAGTTTCGTCAAAAATTGAATAGCAGTAACTCGATGCAGCGAAGGTGGCCGTCTGGGTCCGCGACTAAATGTGATACAGACGTCCGGCTCTTATCGCTTTACATGAAAAGTATTAATGAAATCGTTGATTTCTCTTCGTACGAATAGAAAAGAAGCATCATTTTAGCCGTGTATACCAATATTAAGCCCTTAATGAGGTTATGAATACATTATTTCGACCGATGAAAAGTGCCAAAATGG
>PNEQ01095010.1:0-32467 GCA_003012365.1 Medauroidea extradentata
AATAGTCATATTTTATAGTGTTTTATACTGGCCTATCATAGGATCCCACAGACCCCTCACAATCAATACTGAAGTTAAAATGGATGGCAATATGTTACATATGACAATAAAGGCCCCTTCATTACAATCAATCATCACAATTAACCTAAACCACATTAATTTATATATATAAAAGTATCAATAAAATAGGACCGTCACAGCTTATAATGTAACATGTATAAAACAAAAGACAAGGAAAAAATTTTGAATCAACATTTCAGTTTTACTTGTATTATCAACACTTAAAAATATACGTAACACTACTATTTCGATTTACTGGTATAGGCCTGCGTATTTGTGAAACACAACACCCTTAATACGAACTGATATTATACGTGGATACTTAAACGGACTTTCATGTTTTATGAAACTTTACATAATTTCCTTATGAAACAAAAATATAAAACTTTCTGAAGCTCATAATAGAAATAGTTTTATGGAAAGGTGTCCAGTACACAAAACTGACCAGATTTTATTTTGTAGTGAAATTGTCGCATATGCAGGTTGACTAGCAAAGAAATGTAATACTCCATGTTTCGTACAACACTCGGATAACGAGTGTTAAGCGACACGTGTAGCTGGCACGGCTGTATTGAGGTCGATGTAACCTCGAGAGACGCAGCACTAACTGGATGACCTTGACGTGGCGAGGGACGGCTGCTGCAGTTGCTAATAGCAACACAAGAACTGCAGTTTTATATGCAATATATGCAGCATGTGTAGAGACTGGATCAACTTAACACAACTATAACACGCGCTTCAGATGCCTTGCAGTCTGGTAGTAAATACGTCTTTTTTTGACGGAAATATTCCACATGTGACCATTGTGCCAACGTAAGAAAATAAAACACTATTGAAACAGTGTTTCCAAGCCGTCTAACATAACTAACCACGGTCATTTCAGACTGCCGGTTACAAGATATAGTAAACAGATGTATGAGAAACTGAGATATGAACATGCACTCAACTGTGCTACACACTTCCCAGCAAGGTAATTATATGTTCACAGCTTAGCCTCGCAGTACAAATACATCGGCGGGAATCCTGCACGCTAGTTCATAGCTTGGCTCGTTGAGGCGATGTGGCATTTGATACACGCTTCAAGCTCGCACTTATAGCGCCGTCACTTCTGAGTCAGGTGTAGCTATGCGGAGTCCGTGTAGCCTTATTTGTGAGAAGCATGCTATAAAGTCAAAAGTGTGATCCTATGTCTATAAACATAGAAGTATCAGTTGAAGTGAGTCTTCTGTTAACAGTGACATATATAGAGGATAACTTAAGGCGACCGCCTGTCCAGACCTCCTGGTTGTGTGTAGTGCTTCACTAGTTACCTGGTTATTACATAACTGCTCAGCATACATGAGAGATGTCTGCCTAGGAAAAGCATATGAGGTTCGTGATCAAATGTGACTTTTGAAGACCATCGCATTTCAAATAATTGTTACAATATGTTATTTACAGTGACTTCAGACATTATGTGTTGAATGCTAAGCGACCTGTACTCCTGGATTGTTACTACAGTAGCATTGTTTACATTAAAGATGGCGGGAAACTATCAGTTATACCGGGAAGAGAAAGGTACTACTCCGGGTAAGTAGCGAAAATAATCAAATCCCTACACTGACGTGCGCCTGCATGAAATACTACGGCACCGAGCGATATTTTCATTGTGGACAATTACTATTGATGTCGTACGTAAGAGTTGGATAGTGCTTGGTACAATTATTATAAATAACGAATTTTTCGGTGCAGAGAACACTTAACATTTTTCGCACATATGTCAGCCCTGAGTAAATAAATTTACTAGCGAAGTCTACATGAAAATTAGTGAATATTTAACCACGGTTGGCACACATGGAAAATAAAAATGGTGTAAAAGTGTCCCTAAGTCACGGCACTTGTACCAAGTCACATCAGCTTGCGGTGTTGTCAAACTGCTACCAAGTCACTTCAGCTTGCGGTGTTGTCAAACTGCCAGTAGCTAAACCGACAGTTACCGAATCAAACTTCTACATTTAAGGCGCTGCATATCTTAGTTATACAAGTCCACCTATGATGGCTGAAGACTGAATTAACTCTACAAGGTAGTCGAGTGAAAATAATTCAAACAAACCCATAAAAATACAAACCTAGTCATTTCGACCATATAAAGAATTGCCCCCTTCCAAAACAGAGGATATAGTGATAAAAAAGTATAATTCCGATTATGTAGACCTTGGTGGACACTTAAAGAATGCGTGGTAGATAAATAAACGCTGAAAACATCAATTGCTTTCTACGCTTTTTTCGAAGCCAATATGGATGAAATACTCAATGACAATCCTAGATAATGGTATTTGCCAACTTTGTGAGTAAATATTTATCCAAAATTACTAATTCGTTACGCGTGATCTCTTGCGCCGCAGTTAAATACACGAGGTTCCGGCGTCAGAGATTGTGCCTCAGAAGTTCGTAACATTAGAAACAATTTAGTTTAAAACGTTGGCTAAAACTATTGTCTAGGATTGCTATTGTTTAATTTTCGCAAATTGGCTTCAAAAACCTACAGTTATAGATTAATGCTTTTAGCGTTGAATTGTGTACCACGCCCTCTTAAATACGTGTCTGCTAAATTAATAATATCTAACATTCAAACTCATATGTTCATAGTTTTTATCATGTTGCTTTCCTAACAGTATTTAGTGCGACTGAACCTCAGTGCACAGGCGACTTACTGAGTCAACCAAAACAAGTTTATTCAAGAATGATGCCAACACATACTGTACATAACGTCTGTCTTACTTGGTTTGTTGCTTGTACTCTGCCAAGTTTTCTGTACAGAAATGTCAAAACCATACATCGGCGCTCATGGTACTTCTATCTTAATTACTGTACAGTTAGAATGCACGCAAGTTGAATGCCTTGTGCTTAGATGCGATCAAGCAAGTAATATACAGGTAAGAGTAGACCTTACTGCTTGAGCTGTGAGAGCTTGATATATCAACAAGCTAGCTGCTCCTAGATGACCTTGAATGCTCATGATGAACACGCAGTATGTAAATACATGAACACGTAGAAACCACACAGGGATCTATGACCTCGTGTGAGACTGTGTTGTGTGCTAATACTATGACATTACCATAGAACATACAACACTCACTCTGGCCTGCACGGCTGGTATATACGGCCTGACAAGAACAGTTCTTGCTTCAAACTCACTCTAATGCTGGATCTCTTATTGACCCCATTAACCGTCCAATAAGTTACGAGAGCAGATTATTCAACAAGCATAGTTAAGATGCCACATTTTTTTCAAGTACCTAATATTTTTTGTTTGAATGTAAAATCAAAATGATGTTAGGGTATAATCAATTTTATATATACGTTATTTAAGGGCCTCGCCTACCACACGCTTAAAACGCGTTGCAGCGTGTTCGCAAATACGTTATTATTATGAAACTACTAATATGCTCATTGCGTCAATGTAAGAAAAGGAAATACATTCCAAACGATGACTGCAGTGTCGTTTATAAGCATCACGCCGATTGCCCCTCGAAATGTCTACAAACACCTCTTGCAAGCTGCTATATCTGACAAACTCCTCACAGGATTCGTGCGAAACTTGTATAGGAGCACGCAATGGACTTTGCTTCAAATTTTCCACCAATAAAAATATAGGGTGACGACTGAAAGAATCAGTCAGGCGAGTGTTCTAGGATACTACTGCATTGTCTTGTGGTAGAGGCGATACCGCACCAGATGAGCAGGTCAACATCGCCCTTAGCCGCGTGTCTCACTCACACCAACACGCGGCCAGCAGGTGGACACCTTAACATATTTGCGCTAAATTAGCATTTAACAAACAATGCAATAGGTTTTACCTGAGCACATTTGTTTAGTTTGTACTGTAAAACAAATATAACAACTTTTAAACGAAGACTTTGTATACCAGGGAGGTGAAATGGAATATTTGGCCAGCTCCAGAGAAGAGGAAGCTGCTGTTAACACACGACACTGACCGCTCAAGCGGCAGAAATGTTCCCTAGGACAAACTTTTAACTCTGATCTTTGTAACCTGTAGTAGAACTAACCTTACCTAGACTAAACTACGATGATTCGACAAGCAGCACGCCAGCAGCAATATCAACTATCTGTCATCATATATATATATACACATAGCGTGTTGCTTTTATCGTGTATTGTAAAATATGTATTCATATTTCTAATTGTAACCATATTGAATTGTTTTACGAGCAGGGCAAGGTAATTTGCGCCTTAGGCGAAAAACCTGAAGCACCTACCTATTTCTATTTCTTCACTTTAAAGTCCTACTCAGTTAACTATTTTCTGTTAAAACTTGAAAATAACTAGAATAATGTTTGACTGTATCTTTATCCAGCCACATAAGTGATATAAAAACTCAAGTAAGCACTGCCATAACACGACCAGCCGGTCCAATAACCAGCGTGGAGACTAGTACATCTATATTAGTTTGCCTGATACTGACATATTTCTTCTGAGAACAACATCTTAGACAGGGTTACAGAGAACCTGTCTCTCCAGGAAGTCACGATGGTTTGAAGGTCAACGCAATGCAGTTGCCAGACATTTATCTCCACATCAGGTAAACTTGTACTATATATACAATACAATCCTCGACTTAAGAGAAGTCCTCGCATGAAGCATACACGGTGCTGTAGTGTGATGTCACACGCATTATGTTTGACGTCAAAGCGCTTAACTTACTCCTACTAGTTTATCTACGAAAAGAACTCACACTTGAAACTACGCTTGTATAAATTTCACACTTCAACATGCTCATTAGAAACATTATTTTCGGGCGTCTCAAACTTAAAACCGGCTCTAGTAGACTGCAGTAACTGCGAACCCCCCCCCCCCTGAATTTGTACAGGGCAAAACCAGAGGCGTGCGCTGGCCTTTACTTTATATTATAACAAAACCTTTAGCGTCATCGCTTAGAGTGCCTTAGGGAAAGTGGTACAAGGAAAACCTTGCAAGCTAGTTTGGCGGCTGTGAATAGAGATGATACATCTCCCGTCCAGCATGGCACTCCGGCCCTTATCACTCCGCTGTTCCTGCGCTTCAAATGCGGACATTTATAAACCGTCAAAGACTCATCTTAACTGCAAATCCCTGGATTTATGTATTTTTATATGATGAGTTTAGATGGTTACAAAATCCTACAAAACACTATTTTCATAGTTTTTACATTATCGAATTGTAAATTGTTAAACCTGCAGTCGACCGTTCTACCGCCGCCAGTTGCTTAGTTCGCCTGTGGTCTCGCCTGACCTCTGATCTAACAAAACCTGGTCAATTATATACCTACTAAGCCCCTGCGCTCTATGCAACTTGTCGTACATGCGTGTTTGCATAGCATTGTTCTACAGGCGCTGTTCGCCGTAACTTGCAACACAAAATGCTTTCTCGAACAACTGAATAAAGCAAAGACTTGTCCACAGTTTACGATCTGAGCTTCCAATCACTTCTATATATTAAAGTTAATCCTACTACAGGTTATCAAGCCCCGTTTACATGACACGGCGCAAAAAAAAGTCGCATAAGAGAATGAATACTTTCCCATAAGACGTTTTTTTCTAACCTGTAGTAGAATTAACCTTACATACGTTTACATAAGTAGACATAGTTGAAATTTATCATTTATTACTTTTCAGACAAAAAAAAGGCTAAAATGGAAATTTTCCAAAAATACACGCACTGACAAAATGTAAATTACTCACAGCACATTTTTTGTAAGAGAAGTCAGGTTTGTTCAACAAATATATCATACACTTGCCAGAAAAAATCTTAACATGCGGTCATTAAAACATTGTAAACACAACTTTGCGATTAAAAAGTTTACTTAAAAGACTACAATCTGTTAAATATATATTTGTAAATTAAGTCACACCAGTCGAACATAGGCAGAGTTATTCTTAGTTGACAGCTAATGTTTTACTTGAACCAGTCATTGATGGCCGCTTACAAAAATCTTTTCTCAAAGGAACAGTAGTTAAATACTTTTAGGTTTATAGTAGAATATTTTAAGATTTTTGTCTTACTTTACATGAGACACTCCTATATTACTACTTCAAATATTGTTTATCATACACTGTAATAACGTTACAATTCAGTAAGGTTCTTGAAAATTTTTGACGAATTGTTTAAAACACTGCAAACACACAAAGTAAAACTGAAGTGATATTTTCATGCAAAATGCGTCAATTTTCCAAGACGCCTAGCTACCATGACCGTAAATATTAATTTAACTTTTACAAGTGTATGGATGAAATGAAACTGATGTAAATCATTGAACTTTAAGAGACTATAGAGTTAACGAGTTTAAGCAAGTGTTAAGAAAATTTCGACATAAATGAATGATACTCTCCTAAACGTTGGTGTATTAGTTGTGACTGTAGTGTACGTACTGTAGATGGATGTGCGATCTAGTAGGCTGACCTTGCGCTGTAGAAAGCGCGCTATGGCGACCGTTATTGTGAGACGTAAGAAGTAGTTGACATCTAGTAGCACATACAACACGGCTACAAGTACCGCGCCTGCCCACAACATACACCAACACACCATTGTTGCCGCCGAGTAGCACTGACAACTGACAACTGTCCTTGCTCACCTAGCAGTATACACTCGCACCACTGTGCCGCAGTGTTGCCAACTATTCCTACCTGCCGTGCCGTAACTCTCGTACCGCGCGCCAGCTCTCGTACCGACACGCACAATGGGTCGCATGCAACTAGGGTTACCAACTTTTCGAAGTAAACATAAGTGATCAAAGCCACATGGGCACGTTTCGTTACTGCTGAAAAGCATTGAGATCACTGATGATTAGATTTCGTCCTCGTCAGTGATTTGATACTTTCGAAACTATTGGCGGCGATGGACATGAACAGTACAATACATACCTAGCTTTGTCTGCTGCAACTTAAATCTAATCTTCAGTTATAAGATAACAGCATGAATGTTTGCGGAGAAAATATGAAATAATAGACTATGGTAACGAACGTCTCATGTAAGTATAATGTGAAACATTTAGGAATTAAAAACCAACATTGTACGAGTCATATCCCTCACAGACGTTACGGGCTGGGGACTCTTTAACTAATAGTGTCTTCCTATTGGCTGTTATTTTCGTTCATTCGTCTCTGAGCTACTGTTCTGCGCAGGTCTACTTTTATTTCCCTTCTCTCCACCCCCCACCCCCACCCGCTGTGAAAATTAGTTTAGTTTCCGTTAGTTTTGAACATTAGATAATGTCAACGACATATATAGGCTACATGTCTTATTTCAGGCGTGGACCCTTTTATATGTAAAGGAATTTACCTATGAAAGTCTGATTTCTTGTATTATACATAAAACGCAAGTTATTTTTACACATTATATACCCATTTATTTGGTTGTAATGCAAAATCAGACAAGATATATGGTACTACTACACGTCACTATGCGTCATTGTTTACTTTGTATTCAAAATACGTCTGTGGTTAATAAACTACACTTCGCTAATTACGGAAAGTACGGTAAAATGACTAATAATTAATATTAAGCAAGGAATATGTGTCAAATAGGAAAACATACGGGATCCGGCTGAAAATATTTACGAAATATGGGATTTTTCGGGAAATCCGGGATAGTTGGCAACACTACCTGCATCTCTCGTTCTATCCTGTGCCGTAATTCTCGTACAGCTGCACCCAACATTGTCGTCAAATACTTGTTGCCGCCAAGTTCAAGTGGTTCAAGGCTGACGGCCGACTACACAGTCAAGTGAGGAAAATCTTGAGGTAAAGGTGAAACTAAGGAGAACTTGAGTATAGTCTGTTTGCACTGCACAGTCAGGAAACTGAGATATCTCAGTTGAGGTAAAGTGTTACCACAATATTAGCGAGAAAAATATGTTCTCTTCATGCAACGACTTGCGAATGTAGTTAAAATGCATATTATTTTACATTTATTATGCACAAGAATTAAATGACAGCGATGTGATAACTTATATTTAGTTTTTCGCACACTGTAAAGCTAAAAAAATGCAAAATAAAAATGATAAAATTACATCACTTATTTTGTTTGTAAAATGGTTTTGTTTGAAAACAAACGTGACATTTTAAAAATACGACATCGCTTACATGTAAAAATGCACAACGAATATAACTTATTGTGTGTTGGCCTGGTTGGAGGCATGTTGCGTCATACTATGTGAACAGCCCGATGAGTAGACCACAGTGATGTCAAGGTTCACCCAGGTGCTGCTATATGCCCGAGACACATCATAGAGATTTCCTGATGACGTCCTTGCCTGCATGACGGCACATAAGAGTAAGGTAATGTCTATTTTTAGTCCTCTGGTCACCATGTAGCACTACATGGGCCACATAAAAGTCTCCGAACTGCGTTACTGAGTCCTCTCGGAGTCTTAAGTGTGACTCGAGTGCGATGTGTGTCGGCAAGGAGCGCCTTAGGAGGCGGCGTCGAGGCTGGGTAACACCAACGAGCTGTGGAAGGGACGAGCAACACTAGGGGTGTTGTAACGACGGCAGCAGTGAAGATGTCGGCGTGCTACAGAGAGGCGGTGAGCTGTGAAGAACAACACTGGAGGTGTTGTATCGACGGCAGCAGTGAAGATGTCGGCGTGCTACAGAGAGGCGGTGAGCTGTGGAAGGGACGAGCAACACTAGGGGTGTTGTAACGACGGCAGCAGTGAAGGTGTCGGCGTGCTACAGAGAGGCGGTGAGCTGTGGAAGGGACGAGCAACACTAGGGGTGTTGTAACGACGGCAGTAGTGAAGATGTCGGCGTGCTACAGAGAGGTGGTGAGCTGTGAAGAGGTGTTGTATCGAAGAGAACAGTAACTGGCAACTTAAGGAAACTGTCTACCTAGCGATTCAAAGAGGTGTGCTCCAGTACCAGCAGAAGAGGATAATTCGCTATTGGTCCGGCTAGAAGAAGGTGCTAAGCTTGTGGAGGGAAACTGATGAAGACACATTGGTGACGTCAGAGTCTACTGTGATGCTGCAAACACACACATTCGGAATAGTATTGGGCGAAACAAGAGGACGGCCGCTACGGGTCGACGGACAACAAGGAGGTGCGCGACGGGAGTCGAACCGAAGACCTCATGAGTGAAACTCGGGGCGCTTCGAACTGTTAAGGTTGTTCATTGTCCCTATTTGAGAAACTGTTAATTGGATAGATTACTGAAATTTATTACGATTTGTAGTCTTAAATTAATTAATGGTAAACATCTTGGTTCTTTTTCAATGTTAGTTAACTTTTCTGTGGCGCAGTTGTAATTGTGTGCATATTAAGAATACTGTGAAAGCTATATAGCTTAACTGATTGCTTTTTTGTGTATTTTGTAAGGTTTGTGAGCTAATAAACCAAGAACTCAATTAACTATTTTAATTCACAATTATAATGCCTCTATCCCAAAGAGCTCAGAGAATTGCCCACATGTAATTTTGCAAATCTGTAACACTGGTGACAGAAGTGCGATAGAGGCCTAAAATAATTTAATAATTAATTCTGTAAATTAAATCATTGCACACAATTGCTATTCAATTAAATTGAGCCACTTTATACATTTTATGTTTAAATTTCAATTGTAAAGTTGCATGATTACAAGAAGCATGTCAGCTGAAACAGAAGCACTAAAGGCCCTCATTGAGAGAATGAGTGGCCAAATGAATTCAGTCAAAGACAATGCAAATGTAAATAAGCAAATTGAGAATGTACAGAGTGTCTCATGAAATAATTCCATATTTTGACATTTCTCTTCTGAGAAATTTGCCTGGCTGTTCCATTGTTTGGAGCTTTAAACCTGCCTGGCTTCCTGGAATATCACGGTCTCCACAATCCTGTTTACAGACACACTTCTCAGAAGTGAACTGTCAAAATATGGAATTCTTTCATGAGATAGACTATATACTCTGTTTCGTGTAAGTTTGGATAAATTTGACAGCAACTTATGGGCAATATTTTTTTATTATTTGGCAATTTGTTGCACAATACAAGATATTTTTAGCATTTGTACTACAAAGTTTGTCCTGTGCAGTGACAAAAATAACAAAATATCCAAAAATTTGGCCCATGAGTTGCTGTCAGATTTATCCAAACTTATATGAAATGGAGTATAAATGCAAATGTACATAGGTAATGTAGACAAGAAAACAGATAGTGTAAAAGATAGTGTAAACGAAAATGTAAATAAGCAAGTAGAAGGAAATAGATACTATGAACAAGAAGGTAGGCAGCGTAAAGGCAGCGATAGATAATGTAAATGCGAAGGTAGACAGCATAAAAGATAAAGTAGAACAAATAAGTGATCTAAGGAAGGAGTGGCAAGACTTTCGTCATCGTCAGGAAGGTGGCCATCTTGTTACCGGAGGATACAACATGGTCAGTATTGAATCAAAACCTGAAGATAGCAAAGAGACGATCACGAAGTTCGAACCAGGCTCTAGTGTGACTTATGATCAGGCAGAAAATGGGCTGAAACAAGTTTGTGTATCTACTGTGCCAGCATCGAATGTTGGGAAGGAGATTTCTGTCAAGCCTGCTCCCTATGACGGCCAGACTCCATGACGAGAGTACTAAAACCAGTTCGAGATTGTGAACCATAAATGGCTGGTCTGGACGGCTATATTGCTGCCGTGCAGAGGGGACCAGCACTCAGTATACTCCAGTCGCTTCCAGAACAACGTCTGGAATACTCGACATTAGTTACTGCCCTGAGCTGCGCTTCGGAGACAAGAACTTACGACCTGCCCAACTACGGGGCCGCACCCAAAGATCAGGGCAGTCATTGCAAGAATTGTCGCAGGACATTGTGCGACTTGCCCATTTGTCGCTCGAGGGGTGTCCAGAGGCACGAGATATCATGGCAGTCGACTTCGTCGATGTCATCGCTGACAAACGGTGCGCCTGGCCGCCCCAAGGACTATGCAGGATGTCCTGGCCAGAGCACTGGAGGTCGAATATGCACGAGGGCCATCAACTCGGCGTGCAGTGCGGGCGGTCGCACTAACGGGCGACGCGAGAAATAACAGCTTAGAGAATACCCTCATGAGAATGGAAACCATGATAAATAAAATCACTTCGACTCCACCCCGCCCTCGACAACAGGGGTGACCAGGCTGTTGGGAATGTGGGGAACCCGGACACATGAGAGCTCAATGTCCTCAATGGTTACATAAAACAAAAACCAAGAACAGGGTGAGATTGCCCAATCCGCTCAGCCCCAGTGAAACAATAGTTTGATGCAATCCCAGAAGAGGGCAGTTTGGATAATGTTTCTTGTCACGTGGTTGTAGACACTGGAGCAACCATTACTGTTGCCAGACCGGATATATTGGGGTCTTTTCCCTAGCAGTCAAAGGGCCATAATTATGGACAAAGCGAGACCACGCCAGATAAAAAGGGAGACAAAAGTACAATTGAAGTTGGGTGGCCTCTGCATTGAACACTAAGAGTACATAGCCGACACTGAAGATGAATGTTTGTTGGGCCTGGATGTGTTGCACAAAGATATTCGGTCTGGAGTACTAAGGGCTGGCAAACAAGAACTGATAATGATGCCACGTAGCGAACTATCCTCGCCAACCAACTGCCGAGTGGTCTGTTGCAAGACAACTGTGTTGCCAGCTGCCAGTGAGACTGTCATCCCCACACGCTGTCAAGGCAAATTTGTGCTGTGTATAGCTCTGATCGAACATATGGGAATAAGTAGCAGCTTACCTGATGAGGCGGTGGTAGCAAGAACAAAGGTTTCGCCACCCAGATAGCATGTACGCTTGCTGCAAGCCTGCAATTGACTTGATTTAGTTTGATTCAAGCTCGAGTCAAGCTTATTTTTTACAGTTGTATCCTGCCTTGTACGAGGCAAGTTTGTTACAAGCTTGCAGCAACCTTGAATCAAGCTTTCCTCGCAAGCTTGCAGCAGGCTTGTCGAAGTGCATGCAAAGGAAATCACCACCACCTGCACCTGATCGCTGGGGAAGTTTTTGTTTTGGCGCGGCATCGGCAGATAGCAACGAAGCCAGCAGTCGTCGTCTTCGAGCCTTTGGGAAGTGAAGTGTAAAGCGCCCAGGAGAGCTTTCAACCATTTTCCAACTAATCATGCAGCTTCAATCGCCTAGGCTTCCTCAGTGTTTGTTCATTCTACTTCTGGACTATGCAATCTATATTTTGAGTAGGCAGTTACAGGGTCAAGTAGCTGGTGTGTTCGACCGTTACCATGACAGTACTTGTGCTAGCATGCGCGGTGGGCTAGCTGGCATGCAAAGTTAATTACCCCCATTTTGCTATATATCACATTTTCCACTAAATCAATAACGTGCATGACCTTGGGAACCCTGGCCATATAAATGTGGATTACACACATTGATTTTCATAACCACTTGCAATGCTCAAGATTCTGTAATCAGCTTGTATATTAGCTTAACATAAAAAATGGTAAACATGATGATTCGAGGTTCAAAATCAGTTAAGTATTAACCAACTCTATTAGAAGCGACATAATGAAGCTTTTTAAACACTGTTATTGTACCAGCTCTCCCAGCTACAGGAAAGTAAATAAATCTATATGTAATTGGAGACAGTGGTTCAAAACAGCTTATATTTCTTGAAATACAGTAACTTAATTTGTTTGTATCTCATTTACATATTAAAAATGGGAAAATGTGATGTTACTTACATACCAATTTCCTCACTGATAATAAAATAGGTCCTATTAAACTGCAGCCTAACAGAACTTCTACGAACTCAGAGACTATGACAATCCAATTTAAAAAGTGAGTACAACAAAAATCACATATTGTTGCATCCATTACAACTTGTTCTGAGATCATACCAAAGAAATGGGGTTAAATAATTGTGTGCTTCAAGGAATTTTAAGAGCCTTGTAGCGGTCATCAACACGATTTTTCAAAATCCTAGTGGATTCCAGGAAGCAGGAATATAGATTCAGAAAGTATGTAGGTACTGGAAAGACCAATTTTTGTAGCCTCCAGCGCCTATTTTAAAACTGTGTGTCTATTCTTGTCAACATGATGGCTATTGAAAATCAAACAGAAGTAATCTCTGCTAAATGTTTTCAGACAGCATTATTTTATTCTAGCAAAACGGTTTGCGTGAGTTGGTTTATAGATGATTAAATCTTGTGATGTATAAATGCTGGTTTAGCAAGCAGCAGAGCGATACAAATTGACTGAAAAGAAAAAAAAAATAACTAGGAGATCACTTTACAGTAAATAGCCATCATGACTGAGTAAAAAACAGAGATTTGTGTTACCACTTAGAATTTTGCGAAGTGTGTTATACATTGGGTTCACATAATGAAAACACAAAACTTAAAAAAGAGTATAATCACGATCATCAAGATTCGAGTGAAATTAAAGTACGCTAGCTAACAGTCCAGTACATTTTATGCTTGCATGTCCACTGAATCTGCCAAATCACACCTCTGCATTTTAAGTCAAGTGGTTGGGAATGTATAAAAACCAACAACATTAACAAAAATTTATATTTCAAAAATATTTATGTACAATTAAGTCTCTTTCATGAAAAATATTAAAATTTTTTTCAAACACAACACATATCTTTAATACTGTTCACAAAATGCCACAAAAATATTGCATAAAATTTATTTGAATAAAATTGTAAAAATCACAGTCTGTGCTAAAATTATAATACAAAATAATATGTGCAGAGCACATACTGCACTTGTTTTAAGTACAGCAGAATACTACAATATCATTGTCATAATACTTCTCAGCAAGACAACCTCATACAAGTCACATGCTATAAAATAATAATAAATTATTTCACGATTCTAAAGAGTTGGCAAAAGATTTTAAAAAATTTACAATCTCAACGTCATTCTGGGCTACAGCTATATCAAGAGGCGTCATGTTATTGCTATCAAACACATTCACCTTAGCACCACCGTCAATCAGCAGTTTGATGACATGTAGGTGACTGTTCTCTGTCGAAATGTGCAGGGGTGTGTGCCCACGCATTGTGTCGTGGATGTCCAGTTGAGCTTTACGTTGCACTAGGAACTCCACTATGTCTGAGCGGCCGTACTTAGCGGCATAGTGCAGAGGTGTCCAGCCGTACGTCTTGGTGCACGCGTTGACATCGGCACCGTTGTCTACGAGCAGGCGTACCATGTCTAGGTGGTTTTTCTCGGCTGCAATATGCAGGGGTGTCCATCCAGAGCGGTCGGTGGCATTAATGTTGGCCCCGCTCCGGATGAGGAAGAGAGCTAGCCTGTCGTAACAGCACCAGGCGGCATAGTGCAGTGGACTCTGACCGTTCATTCGGTCACGCTCCTCCAGCCCCGCCCCCTCCGCCACTAGCAGCTGCACCATATCCATGTGACCCTTCTGCGAGGCTATGTGCAGTGGTGTTTGGCCATCCAACGCCCCAGGCATGTTTATGCTCGCTCCTTGCTGGATCAGGTGGCGCGCTATCTCCACATGGTTCTTCTCTGCAGCGATGTGGAGGGCCGTCCGCCCGCTTGTGGCCTCCCAGGAATCCAGCACAGCCCCCTTTGCAGTTAGCACCTTCACGATGCCCAGGTAGCCATGCCACGCAGCCAGGAACAGTGGCCCCCAGCTACTCAGCTTCTGGTGTACCGCTAACTCAGAGTCGTTCTCTGGTGATGAGCAGAAGCAGTCGCACTTGTCGTGGAAGCTCAGCTGAGGCGGCTTGTCATCTTCCCCAGCGATGCTTAGTTGAGCCCCGGCCTCCAGCAGGTGTTGGACTATATCCAGGTGCTCCTCCTTGATGGCGTAGTTCAGAGGTGTCCATCCAAATATCTTGTCCTGCACATCCAAAACGGCTCCTTCCTTTATCAGATACTTCAAGACATCCACCTTGTTCTTCTTGGCCGCTATGTGCAATGGAGTTTGTCCGTACTTGTTGCAGGCATTCACGTCTGCATCTATCGATTTCAAATGTTCGATCACATTCAGGTGTCCATTTGTTGCAGCAGTATGCATCAAGGTCCAACCGTTTGAAGCACAGCTGTCTGCGAGTGCTCTATCTTTTAAATAATGTACAACTTCTGTGTTTCCTTTCAAAAGTGCTACATATAACGGGGAGTAACCATCCCTGGAACAAATAGTTACATCTGCACCTTTCTCCGCCAAGTATTGGACCACTTCCAGGTGGGCAAACTCTGCAGCTATGAACAATGGTGTTCTGCCTTCTTTATCCTGGGCATTAAGGCCTTCCAGTAACACATTCCTGAACTTAAACGAGTCTCTAAAAAATGCCTTTTGCCCCATGTAATCTATCAAGCACTCAACAATGTTGAGATGACCGTTTTTGCTGGCAAAATGTAATGCTGTTCTTTCATTTTTATCTTTGCTCATGACATTGGCACCCTTGTTCAGCAACAGTTCCAGTATACCTTTCCTTCCATACTGGGCTGCTACATGCAAAAGGCAACACTTGTCATTGTCTAGGGTGACATTTATGTACTTGTCCGTATACAACAAGAAAGTTAGGAGCTCGACGTAGCCACCTTTGGCAGCTGCATGCAGGGCTGAAATGATGTAATCCCCATCTGAAAAGGTCTGCTTTGTCAAAATCAGATCTCTGAAATCACCATGATTCTGTAATATTATCCCTATTACCGACCATGCTCTCAACTTGTCTGCATAGCGCAATGGCGTCCACAGCAAAACGCCATCCACAAGATTAACATTTGCTCCATGATGTATAAGCAATTCAACAATTTCGCTGCCATTTTTTATCATGGCTGCTAGGTGCAGGGCAGTTCTCCCACCCGCGTCACGTACGTTCACGTCAGCACAGTTAGCAAGCAAGTTTTTTACAGCAACTATGTCATGTCTCAAGACAGCCACATGCAATTCAAAATCGTTAGCTAAAATCCTGTCGAAAAGACTTTTGACAACTTCGTACGACGACTCACAAAAGTTATGCTCTATGAATTCTCTGTTCTCCGAAAAGTTCAGAGCGAACCATTTAGCAGTAAAGTATTCAGCAAAAGTGCGGTGCACAAAACGAGGCACACCATCAGTGATGCCAAGAATGATTCCCGTATGATCATAACCTTGTTCAATCCTGCCAATAAACCTGCTTCCTTTCACTTGTAAGTCACTGTATGTCATAGAAGTCAAATCTCTTGGAGACAGAATCCTAAGCAGTGCTGCCATCATATGATTTGCCATGAAAATATTCTTCAGGTCTTCATTGTCGTGTCTCACACCAATATTTGATGTATCTTCCTTCTTCTTTTCACTGAGATAAACATCCCACTTCTTTTCAACGAAACGATCATAGAGGAGGAACAAGTCGCACTCCTGCTCAAAGTCAAATTGCTTGCAATCCTGATACATCCTAAAGTCATTTTCAAAAACTTCTGCAAGCAGTAGTGTTTGCAGTGGAATACCAGTAAAATATTTGTCTTTATCATTAAGGAACTGTGCTGTTCGATGCAACAATTGGTTGATGAATACATCTGCTTTCTCACTGTCGACAATAGACTCCTTCCAAAACTTCTTCAAAGTATCGATCTGATCCTTCTCTGTGAAGGGCTTTAAAGTGAAAGGAATAGAGTACAGTTCCTGCTCCAGCTTGCTCTGCATAACGGGCCGAGACGTTATCCACAGTCGCTTGATTCTCGAGGCTAGGAACAACTCCAGCACCTTGCTAACTTTGTCGGTGTAGTTGGGGCAGACCTCGTCAAAGCCATCGAGCAGCACGACCAGCCGCCCGGTGAACAGGTAACTGTACTTGAGCATCATCTTTACCAGCTCGGCATTGCTCTGCGAGTCGACGCTGGCCACCAGTTCCAGGAACTCCAATGCGCAAACTTGGAGTTGCTCCAGCTGAATTGTGTTGAGGTAACACGTGTAGTCATTCAGGTTCACTTTCAGCACCCACAGAGACGGATCACGTTTCTTTATCTGCTTTGCTACATAGGTCAGGAATGTGGACTTGCCCATCCCTGGCTCGGCCACAATTATAGCGGTCCTGTCTGGAAGACTGAGAAGAGAGTCTAGATCATACGAAACATTCTCTTTCATTAAGTACTTGCGCAAAGTGAGCAAGTCTCCACGAGACTGTCTCCACACAAACTTTCCATTGTCGTACTTTAACCAGTGTATTACACTGAACTTCTCACACAACTCTGCAAATGCTGTACATTCTTCAGAGCCGTCTAGAAGAAAATATCTGCATCTAAGTTTCTTTGGCAGACGATGAAAACTTTTGTAATACGTTATTGTTTCACGTGGTGGTATCAGTGACTGTATGTCTTCTTTTTTAGCACCACTGATGGCAAAAGCTATTCCCGAATCTTCAGTTTTCAGAATACTTTGCTTTACGAAGTGTTGTCGTTGCAGAGTTCGCGGGACGTAATACTCAACAACGTCTGGGAGCTCTTCCCCAATAGTAAGCTTCTCACCATTCAACAGCTTGTCTGTGACCTCTGTGCACACTGCCTCTTTCAGTTCCAGATGCTGACCAATTAATTTTCCTAGAGGGACGTCGAAACCTTGAAAGTTCACGTCTTTTTTGAGTAAATGCATTTGTGACTGTTCGCTCAAGTTCGTAAGTTTGAACATGTCATGTATTTCATTGTTCGGGTTCACATCTCTAAAAAAATATCCAATTGCACTTGAGAGCTTTACATCAGATGGCAAGGTGACGAAAACAATCTTTTTAGTTTCACAATCCAGTAAGATTTTTGCAAAGGTGTCGAATAATGGTTTCAAATTTTCCACAGTAACTTCACAATTGATGACGAGATAATTACACCATGCACTCTGCCACACAGAGATCACTTCACCCTGCCGAGTGAGACACGCATTCAGACTCACAAATAAATATGAATCTTTAGTGAATGCCTCCATGGCCTGATACACTTTCAAGCACGTCAACTTGGTAGACTTCCCGGATGCAAATATGTTAACAACCTTGCTCTGTCGTATGGCCGAGCTGAGAATACTCACATGGTCATCCTGGTATTTAACATCCAGAGACTGCAACATTCTCATCTCATTCATCGACAGCTCCATTATCCGTGACTTCATCATTTCCAACCAGAGTTCAGCAGACTTTGTGAGGTAATAATTTGTGTTCCCATCTTTCCACCAATTCTGCATCTTCTCTTTCAAGTCTGAAAATATCACATCAGTTTCTGCTTCTGGTGTCTGGAACATGTGCACAATCTCTTGTTTTATCAGCTTGTCGAGCTGACTTTCACTTGCTTGACTTGTCAGCATCTTGAATTGGTGCAGGAACTCAGGGTATTTGGAAAGGTCTCCCCAAAGCTCAACTTCTTTGATGAGTTTCTCAACCTCATCTTTAGTGGGTTTCTGCTTCAGTTTTGTTAACTTTTCAATAATTTCTCTGTTTTCGACAGTGTCCTCCAGTCCTTCCATCGAGCTCTGTACAATGTCCTTGGGGTCGCCGGCACCCGCGGCAGATAGGCGAGTCTTCAGGTCGAGGAGCAGCACCTTGAACTTGGACATTGCTCCAACGACTACTGCGAGAGCACTCTCGCACACAGTTTGGCTCTCTGCACTCGTGCTAAAAATGTGGTTGGCCTCGACACAACAGGGGCCCCTGCACGGGGGAAACTCCAACTGCGACTCTGCATTTGTGTACAGTATGAACTCAAACTGCTGGAACGGTCCACAGAATTCAAAGGCCGTATTGCTGGACATCGTCTTCCTGACCTCGCAGAATGACTTGTAGTAGCTGGCGAGGCTGAACGCACCTTTCGGACCAAAGAGCTTCGTGTGTGTGATCACGGCCCGTTGTTTGTGCTTCAACTGCAGGAAACAGATCCTGGTCTTGGGTTGCCCCTCTGCATCTCTAGCGGTGTACTTGAAGACAATGTCATCATAAATGCCAGCACCGTCGAAGTTTGTGGCAATGAAAAAGTCCTCTGTATAGTTCAAACCTCGCAAGAACAAGAGGGTCGCCATCTTGATTTCGTACCACTCCCCACTCATGTCGGCAAAACCCGCCGACTTGTTGTAGATGTATTTTGCATTGGGGATGTCGTCCGACTGCCTGCAAAATAAATGGTGATTATGAAGATACACATTACAAACATTCTGCATAAGTACATAACCACCGAATACATATAGTCGAAGTTACCAAGCAATGGCAAGTTCTTCACGACTCACAGCTGAAATTGTCATCTTTACTGAATACTGACAAAAAGCAGTCCTAGCAGCCAGTTAATGAAGTCTTTGAACCACCACACACAGGAGCAGTTTACCATTTCCTGTAATTCTTTGTCTCATATTTTATCCTCGTAACTTCTTAAGCCAAACCGTTGCGACCTTGAACACATGCCACCTAACTAATTCCATCACATGATAAAAACAAATGTATTGGCTGACTGAGTAGATGCTTAAAAAATTAACCAAGTAGTGTAGGTGTTTGCAGCTATGTGACACTGTACGTAAGTGCGTGTAAAACACATTGCAAGGAACAGTGAATTTTCCTGAGAAATTACTAAACACGTATTAACATTTGCACTTTAATGAAAAAACACATACTTTATACTATATACAGTACACTATACATTATCTGTATCTTTTAAAAACATTTGCTTACTAAAAATCTTATTGTCATGTCTCAAAATAGATAAAAAAAATTCTGACTGCTGTATCTGGAGAAATACCTATTTGATACGAAAAACCACGATAATAAAAACATGAGTTGAACTTCCATTTAGAAAATACAATGTAAAGTTTTTATCTATGCCTTATCATGCACAAAATGTTAATAGATACAAGGAAAATGAAGTTTTCAATAAAGAACATCCGTATATCCAAAAATGGTACAAATCATGATGAAACCTTTCAGGTTCTGTGTAGTAGGAGGGAACATGCAGACTGTATAAAAAAATAAACTACTGACTGTTGTAAAAAACTTTACGACATAAATGTAAGCAATTATTAAGTACATTCATAACAAAATCCATGCCACAACTACATATGATACCCGCTGATATCTGACCAAACAAGGGCAGGCAAGGCATCAGTTAAGATGTGTCGTGCACGAAAAAAAAACTGAATGCGGCAATGAACGTTTTCAGAACAATGCGTAAAATTACAAAATTATTTATCTATTTTTTTTAATAGAGCGTAAAATAAGTTATTGAAAAGTTTGTATCAAGATGTTTTTTTATTAATGCTCACACCTCACACATAAGTGCGTTACGAAGGATATACTTTTGTGAAGTCCACGTCAAAATTATTTTTAACTAAAAGTTGAGTATATTTTTTTAAAAACTCATTTCAATTTCTTATATGGTATGTTCAGTGCAATACATCTTGTCAACACTGAGATCCATATTCCTGTTAAAATAACAATTACATTCTGAAAGACACAATATAGCTGAACTATGGCTACATTTCAAACATACCGTACTGAAACGGTGTCTCGTTATGTTTATAAGTACTGCAAATTATAAACGAACTTATGATACTTCATACCAGCAAAAGTCAAGACGATATATATTTATACACACACACGGTTTTTGTTACTTTTGCATAAAGTTTACTGTAAAATTTACAAAAATATCACATGAACAAGATTATATCCTTTATTCATGTAAGTTTCGCTCTCTCGTTATCGGTACACATGTATTTGTAACGACAAGTGTCTGTTAAATGGTCATTTTAAAGTTAGAGAATCACTTTTCGACAACCAACAACCATTACAAATTACATATTTAGCCTCTTTTCCTTGCAAGAATATTTCGTTATTAACGTTATTATTGCACAAAGAATGCCAGTTTTTTGTTTGTTTTATAAAATCAAAAAGTTATAAGTTCGGTATTTTCTGTACCATTTAATCAATTGTGTGTGACAAAACTTAAAAAGAACCAATTTACTAACTTATTCATTGAAAATCACATGGATTTCTAAGCATAACATTTTTGACATTGAAATAAGCTGTATAGAGCCTGCTTGAGCTCTGTCCGTATTTCAAAGAAAATTGCAAACATATATTATTGTCTTATTAAATAGATGGTTTTGTTGTATAATCATAATAATTGCAATAAGTTTTATTATTTTCAAACAGCAAATTCAAACACTATTTAATATTTTTCAAATAAACTTTGAAAAGGAATTTGGTGACCAGTTTCAAGTACCTGTTGAGATACTTTTACAACTTTAGAATGATGTCAATACTGTATACTGTATAATATAGTATTACAAATATTGGACCGCCATAAACATGAAGTCATAATCTCATCATAATGACACTATTATCTGTAGATTTAAAATAAAAATATAGAGTTAGAAATTTACTAAACAGAGTTTCAAGGGTTGCTGTCAAATCCATCTGCTTTACATACAAGCTTCTGATATTTGCTAACAATTAGGAAATGACAAAACTTAGTACACAGTTTACCAAACATTGTAGAAAATTTCTTTTAACACAATTCTATCGTGAAAATACCACAAATTAACATGTTTGTTACCAAATACACTTATTATAAACTTTGGTTTGAAATATAAATGTTAACAATTAAAACACGAATGAGGCATCTCATTATGCAATAATTATAAATGATCATACTGTTATAAAGCATAAACATGTAAATCTAATGTTCCATAACGTACCGATATTCTAGTGTTCATAGATATAAAATTTAACCAAGCAAATCAGTTTTGATATTCTGATGGAATAATAAACACGAAGTAAATACTTTAATGCTCTCGTACTTTATAATCTTGGTACCTATGTTTATAAGAAGCCTGTGGTCTAAATCACACGGAAGTTAACTATCTTATTTAAGTTATTGTTGTCAAATATATTATTTATGATTGCTCTTCACAAACATTATTAAAAATTTTAACGATTTAATAGATTTTGCTGCTTACATTAGGCCTAGTAGACAAGTCCTTATATGATCTTATGTAAACTTTCCTGGCACAAAATAAGAAGGAAAAAAAAATCTTAAACAAACCCAGCATGGTGCAAAACCTTTACCATATTTTATATATCTTTATAAAAGGCAATAATCATCGCTCATGAAACTTTCTTTGGTCCCTTTTTGAAGTTTACATGTGATATTATAACTTAAAAACAAACAATATTTCATGCTACATAAGTTAGTTAAGTGTTACTATGATCATACAATTTATTGTAACTAAGGAAACAGACCAATTGAAAACATTAACATTCAACATATTTATTTTTCTGATGGGATTAAAATTATAAAATATGTACTTAAGTTTCATAATGGAGTGTTTTCATTAAAGTTATATTTCAAAATATGAACGTCAAGCAGGAATCGTTCACAGTTCTCTGTTAAGAGCTCTGCCTGGTCAAAGCTGTCTAGCATTCAAGGCATGGGTACAAGTGGGTGATAAGTGCAACACTGATGAGGATTTCAAATGTGCTATTGTCTGTCAATCCAAGCTGCTCATTTTGTGCTGTGTCCTTATGTCATCTTCCTATAACACTTTCAGCGAGCATACCATCATTTTATTCCTCATTCACATTTAAGAACGTTCGCTACATGTGTGTGTGCAAAAATACGCTGCATTCAAAATTTCTTGCAGACTGTGATATATTATTTTCAATAATTTTACTACTCTACGTGGCTTCACCCAAAGTACTGGAACTATATTTTGTCGGACCAAACAAATATGCACAAAAACCGGCCATGACACATATTACGGAGACAAACCAGAAGTGTTACAAATTTATAAGCCGCTAATATAAGCTGCAAAATGCTTATATCTTCTGCTGCTTCACCCATAACACCAAACTGATAACAAAGGAAAAAACTTCACACTCCTTATGGGGAGCAGAAAAAATTAAAATTGGTATGCCCAATCGTAGTACTTAAAATACCATATAAGTAAGGCTACAGCACATAACCACTGTGCTGTGAAATGTGCGTAATTTTAGGTCTCTAATTAGTCCTAACAAATTAAGCAGAGTACTATTTTTAGACTACACTTCAGAAGGATGCTTTTAATAGGATATTATACATTAAACTGTGAATGACATCTAACAAAGCAATGTTATGTCATATAGGCTTTGACTGTAATATTTAACAGTTTTAACAAAATTGCATTTACGGGGTTTACTAAGACGCTAAATAAATACGTTACAGATATTTAGTTTTTCTAATTTCATATTTTTATATAAATTGCGTTGCATTTCTGACGGGAAATCTGCTAATACGAAGAGTAGCAAAGATTATTTTGACAACGAGGTAGGCAGGATTCTACATCTACGGTTGTCCTCTAATGTCATACTCTAACATAGCCTTTTTAAATAACGTGCATAAGCGCAGACATTTTATTACAAAAATACAAAATGGTAGATTGAAAAATGTGTAATATGATGGTAGATAATACGTAATAACGTTAAAATGTTCACGTGGTATGCCACATTTTTTTTCACTTAACGCTACATTTTTAAAATGTGCTGACGACCTAAGAACAATTCGCTTTTCCTTTCGGTAACACTGATTTTGAATCTGAAATATGTAAATTTGTTTTAGATAGATAAAGGAATATTTCAGTAGTTCAATGACCAGCGTGTTAGAATTTACTGTCCTGTACACACTCTACGTTTATTGCCTTCCACAAAATGTCAGCAGTTCTGCATATACTGTTAAATAAATGCCGCAAAATAAGCTGCCAACATTCTTTTAAACTTTGCGTTGTGTGCTTTTTCCTCCAAGGACTTTTATTTAGTGAGTTGCAAAGCGCACCTGCTTCACACCTGTGAGTTGGTGTACCCTCATATAAAATGTAGTAATTATCATGCCCTCATACTAATCATATTGCCGAAAGGGCCAAAACATTTACACCTCTAACTCCTCAATAGCAAAAATACTAACAGTGATACCCTCACTTTTAACGTTACAGAACTTTGTGCACGTAATTGTCTTGCCTGAAGGGTCCAATTTAATCATACTTAACTTTTAACAACATCTTATATCTCGAAGAGAGCTAAATCTCCCTGATCTGGGCTCTGTGCCAGTTTTATAACTGTAGATGTCTTCTCCCCATACCTTAACCTTTAGGAGGGGTGATTTACATTTAATAGTGTCCAAATAATTCAAGGCCTTTAAATTGGTGCATGTGCTTTTCCTTCAAGTTTCAATTAAGTCTCTTGGCTGACCTGCAAGTACGACCTGCTGTAACTTTACTAACGTCACAAAAATATTATATCTGCTACTTTACCTTAAAGTACAACAAAGTTTACATTAGAAGAATTGTAACTTACGTAGTAATTACAGAGACGCAGCTTGGTTTGACGACTGTACATCTTGCCGGTGCCTGAAAATGAAACAGACAATATTTACAATAATATTTACCTCTACACACAAATGACAGTGATCCTCGCATACAAGAGAATTATAGGTTAACTTTCAACAATTCTCTTCCCAATTATTCTGCATGACAAATTAATGAAATATTCCATTATTATTATCGTCAAGCAGTTTACCAAGAATATATCCCATGCTTCGTCGAAGAGAGAATTTTGATAATACAATTTGAATAAATATTACGAGACAAAAACTGAAAATACAACAACATTGTCTAACACTCGCCCTTAAGGTCATGTAAGGGCAAGTTAAACAATAGCCAAAACTTAATTGAAATTAAAACTTTGATTAGGCCAAGTGTTTCATGCAGTTTTATTAATTGAATAGTGTAATTGCCATGATCCTGATGTATAATCAACACAAAATAGTAAAACAGACTTACAGATATCTTACGTATTTACAAAAACTACAACTGTATGATAAATGTCTGTATTGAGGTGACCACCTGCTGCATGTTACCTTTCATAGCATATTGTAACTTCTGAATTTTAGGAAAAAAAATATTTTAACACCTAAATTTTACTCGTAAATTTTATTGTGTTTCGACTGATTTTAAAGAGAATTATATTTTGAACTAATTTTCTAAGTAACTTTTTCTTGTATTTTGCTTTGTTAGGATTTTGAAAATTTCACTTGGACGATGAGTTTGCCTCATCTGAAATGTGATTCATTTGGCAGGCAGGTCATAGTTCAGCTGCTTGGAGGCACGTACAGGGACATGCCGGCATGCTGCTCAATCAGTAGGCCTGTGGTCTAGCATCACGAGCGGTAGGGCCGTGCGCAAGAGAACACTGGAAAGGTGGTGATCCACGGAACTATTTGACATTTTGATGACATAGCATGCCCCCAATTAAATACAGTAATTAATAATTTGTGATCATTGTGTAGTAAACTATCGTGTAATTTTGTGAGTAATTGTGTTACATAATTTTCTACCATTTTAAATGTCAGTTGGCCACTTTTTGTAACAAAGTTGGATCCTGTTGTTTTACTCCACCGCAAGGCAGTGTAAGTTGGAGTGTCTGCCCGGGAAAATATCAGTCAGGGCGTCATGGTGGTGCGGGCTGGAAAGGTAAGGGAGCGCTAGCGTGCGGAAGTGACTTCTCAGGGGCGGAATCGCTCAATCTTAAGTATTTCTTTAAGCTTTTATTATTAAACTTTGCATGTAGTATGAAATAATTAGTGTATATGTGTAGCACAACGTAGTCTTGTAACCATATCCTTAGCAGGTAAATCAGCTTGTGATTACTATAGTAGGTAAATTGCAGTACCAACCTACGACGTAAACCTGAGCTTAAATTCTTGGGCAGAAACTCTGAAATAACAACTATATGCAGAACTTCAAACAACAGCAGAAAGTTTAGTGCATAGTGAGCTCATTTTGTTCTATGAAATGTTTTATTTTACGTCATCTGTTAATTTTTTTATTTTGTTTGCCATTGGCAACTA
Organism: Medauroidea extradentata; assembly: GCA_003012365.1. Classification (NCBI taxonomy): domain Eukaryota; kingdom Metazoa; phylum Arthropoda; class Insecta; order Phasmatodea; family Phasmatidae; genus Medauroidea; species Medauroidea extradentata. The sequence goes on from PNEQ01095010.1 coordinate 25,861, forward strand.
TTGTCAAGGAACATCTTCGTCAAAAACAATAAATAAATAAATAACCGAAAGCGAGATAAAAATGTATTTTTGTCGGTAGTAGTTCAAAGTTCATAACCCTAAAAACAAAGCTGCTATCCAGGTACAACAAAAGATAATATTCTGGAGCTATCTTCATCACTCGCCCCTGGTACCCCGACGGCGAGTCACATTACTTTGTGGCAGGCTGAAAATGAGACAGTTCCATCCATCAGTTTGTAGGGCGTACGACGACCGCGTCACAACGCTTGTACTTGTAACATGTTCCAGTGTGTTGGAAGCCAGTTTTACACTGAAACTATGTATTCATGTGTACCAAGTAAGTTAATTTACGAAAAGAAAACACATTTCAGTTGAGTGTGGAATGTCACAATTAAGACACCATGCATATTATACAAAAACACTGTCTTGAAGTCATCTAATATTACAGCTAAAACCATTCTTGTCAGGCTGCCATACCAAAAATGTACTAATCAAATACAAGGAAAACTCAGATAAAGCAATAGATCACAGGCTTTCGCGGCCGTTGTCTGCATTTTCTTGGCTTGTGGGTGTTAGCCGCGTCTGGAGATCAGATAAAGCAGTTCATCAAGAACTTCCCCACATTTTCAGCCAGTAAAATAATATGGTCATCGCTTAAAGTGGATTCACAATGCCCCGACACAGAAAAATCTGAGCAGTAACCAATAACGAGCAAGCATCAGGCTGACAAAATTACTGCCTCGACAGCCCCATGTAAGTAGATTCTACTTCTAATTTTCACCGCGTTGGACTTTGCAGGGAAAGGAGATTCAACATTACAAAATGAAATTTACTTGCAACTGAAAATACTTGGCATACTTCATTTGTATAAAATTGTATTGTTTATAATAACACATAAAAAAATAGATAAACTTCACAGAATATACTTTGGCTTCATTAATTTTTGCAACACATACTTACTGCTTGTTTATAAACAAAGCAACTAGGTTGTTTGCAAATAGATAATAAATGACAGTTATTTTTTAAAGCACTTTGTTTTTCGTTAAGAACATTATGCATTATGATTGGGTTGCCTTTTATTTCGCAAAAATTTTTTTACAATTTCTTTCGTGCTTTCATGAAACAGCTGTATGAAATAATACAGTCAATAATATATGGTATTTCTACTTTTTGGTACTGCCGACGGCGAGCTGCATGTCAGATCATTGTGAACACTACCAGAATCGTCGTGGCTGTCTTGCTTACAGAACTGTTGTGTCGATCTCGTCGAGGCATTGTGATTCTACCTTTACAGTGCCATAGTAAAAACAGTTTGATAGATTGGTTGCACGTTAGTCGAGTGCTTGGTGCATAGAGATGATGTGGCACTTGAGACACGTTTCATTGTTTCCGTAAGTATTCACTTATTTCCGTGATGTAACTTTAGACAAGTAGCACAGCTTTAGGGTGTTGGATGGATATTTCTTATTTAAATCAAATACCAGGCAATTTTTACATTACTTGTGATGTTATTCAAAGCAATTAAATGACACATTATTTGTACAATTTGAAATTACAACATTTCAAAGACAAACAAAATAATAACTAACTTATGGAAATGAAATATTCCCTATATCATAACGGAAGAGAAAACATTTTGGCATTCTTCTAATGGCCTGTGTTAGAAATCTTGTAAAAACATTTGACACACATTTTACATCCAATAAAAACTATATCCTGGAATGTATGTATGGCTTCTTATACAAGAGTCTTAAACTTACGACAGTTCCTCCGGCATTCCTTGTCTGATTCCTGTACACGGTTGGGCTTATTTGTGAATTCTGCTAACACTACAACACTTGGATATGACTAACCATCTCAGTGCATGTGCTCGGTCGGTATTTCCTTTATTCCTTTTTTTATTCCAATTTGATCCCTTTTTCAGCCTACCAACAGTTCTGGAGTATAAAACTTGGGAATTCTTAATACGAACATATAATCAATACAACTCTGAGACAGATACAAACACACTGAGCACTGATAGACAATTACAAAATCTGGGCTGTTCAGAGAACGTGAAAAATCAGTGCAAGAGAACATGGGAAGGGAGCACATTAGGTACCTCGCCAACAGGAAGATCGGCCGGGCGGCCGCGCAACTCGTCTAACTGTCGTTGTAGGCACGCCACCAGTCGTTCCTTCTCCGTGAGAGCCGCCTCCAGCCGCCGCCTCACCTCTGTCTCCTGCCGCAGTCTCTGGATCAGCTCATCTCTTGTCAATGCTTCAACCTCCTGCCCGACGTCCCCATCTCCATTAACCTGCATGCAACCAAGATAACACCAACAATACCACAACTGACACTTCAACAACAACCTCCCTGTGACTGTGATGACATGTTTAAGTTCCTGGACAGCTAAGAGATGTAGCATTATGTCTCGGAAAATTGCTCCATGCAATGTTTATCCAATTATTTTTGTGTTACACAGGGTGAGTAAATTTTAAAATAGCTACTGTACATTATTTATTATGTGCATCATTTGGTTCAAAATTGTGTGATAGTTTTCAAGTGGTTCCTTTAGTGTACCTATATTGAATCAAATTCAATGAATCATTGTGAAGTAAAAATCTATTCTATAATTTAAATTCAATAAATATTTTATAGTGTAAAAGGGCCTGTGCTTCTATAGCACAGTTCACCCCCACTATTATTTTTTAAGGCCTCGTCTACAACAGCTGACAGCAGACATATACTCTGAATGGTGGATGTTGCCATGTCACAATCTCTGGTCCACACACCTGGCCTCCGTGTCCTATCGTCGTTTTTTCAAAAGCAAAAAATAAACACTAGCAAAATTAGTTTTTACATATTTTTTTACTGTAGTTAGTTTTGCAGTTTTTCAAAGCTTGCCAAGATAATACAATACAAACAACTATCTAGGACCTAGTTTTGATATATTGACAGAGATATTTGCAAAGATGTCAGGATTTGTCTGCCAGATTGGCGACTGAAATTACCTATTCTGCAGATTGTCAAATTTAAAAAAAAAAAAAAAAAAAAGGCCACTAAGTGTCTACTCTTTGTATCTATGACCGCTCATTAAGCATCTAACGACCGAGTAGATCCAGTTACCTGACCAACAGTGGCGGTTTGTGGTATTGGGCTGCAGCCCTCCCTGATTATTTTGGAATTAAAGTAAACAATTTTAATTTTCACAGCTGGTGTTATAGAAGATAATTTGTAACAATATCTTTTGAACTACCAACTAGCAAAAACCGTCAGCCGATCGCAAAGTCTGAGGAATGCGAGACAGTTTTAAAGATTTACTTCTGTACACGTTTCCTGCCTCAGGCGGTTTTCGCGACATCACTGCAGTAAATCGTACCAAAATTTCATGACCTGTCCTACAAACAGTGCCGCTTCCTACGAACTTTTCACATTTTGCGTACGCGACTTAGTTAATTAGTAAAAAAATGCTAATATAATAACTACATTTTCACTCAAAACCCAGCTGAAAAACACTTTTAAAAAAACTGGTCTAAAGTAGCATGTTTCTACATACATGAAATTTTTAAACCTATTACTCCAAAAAGAATAGTTTATTTTTATTATTCTGCCATAAAATCGTTTCAAATTACAACAGTGTTCTCGAGGCGGAATGATAAGTTTTAGATGTTGCTCCTTATCACCTAGGCATTATAGTAAACATTTTTGCAGCCTATTATTCCACACAAATTATAACATACTTCATACCAAACAATAAATTAATATCAACTTAAAAATACAAAGTAAAATAGATGTGACATTGTAATTCATTTTTAAAGTACGAACTTTATAGCCGAGCCCTTTACCGAACTATATGGCTGAGAAGTAAAATATTAAACTCATAGACGAAAATTTCAAAACTTGTCCGGCCACCACCATAACAATTTATCAAATACAAACAAGGTTTTTTAATCGGACGTTCTTTTCAAATACCTTCAAAAATTATGTTTGTGGTTTTGTTCTAAAAAAATTACAATAATCGAACGGCATGTTAAATTTGTTAAAATTATTTTTGTGGATTCTGGTTAAAAAAATGTATACCCTGAAATGTTTTAAACTCCTTGAGAAAATGGAATAGCGGTATTGGCTTGAAACGTTTTCTGATCTCTTCTACCAGCGATTAGGGAGGTTCCTTAACAGAACGTTTCTTTAAGAAAATATTACTAAATGTACCAAAAGTATATTAAATGTTTAGACACGAGAGCTTCTAAAATAGCACCATTTTGCACCTTGAAATTCAAATTTTTGCAGGCCAAGACCCCTGGACCCCCCTCCTTTTATTGGGGGATAAATGTTCCTCCTCATGTATGCAGCCCTACCTATGTCGAAATCCACGAGCCATGCCTGTGTAAGATTGTTCAAACTCTAAAATCCATTAGTCAGTTTGCAACATTTAAAAGTCAACTATTTGAATTTTTAGTTAATAAATCATATTATGATGTGAATGAATTTTCCAACTAATCTTTCTAACTTCTCTAAGCTCCATAGCTTACATAAGTTATAAAACAATTAATAAAGGCAGTGAAATGATACTGGCAAAGTGTTATGTTACCAAACTTTTAGTTTTATTCTTTGTAAATTGTATTCATAGATTGTAATTCCATATATACTTGTTCTCGACTACAGTTAAATTGTTTATATTATACCTTTTGTTGTATTTCTATAGTATTGTAGGCATTCTTAAGGCAAGTTCTACAGTATGTAAGTAAATGCTCTACTGAAGGTTATGTACAAGTGTATATGCTAAGACTTGTGTGTCTATGGTGCGTTGTCATCGTACTAGGCCACAGGCCAGGTGGAGTTGCGCCTGGTCGCGGCAGGTTCTCGCAGAGTGTGTCAGTGGCAGGTGTGCGCTGGTTGGTAATGGCTGATGTGCGGTACTGGAGTATGTGTGGCGGATCAGTGACTGCGGCAGTGTGTGTGTGAACTTGACACCGACGTGCGACAGCTGCCATCCCGGCCGCCGCACGGCCATCTGCCAGTGCAGGGCAAATGGCTTCACCGCCCCCTCCCTCTACCAGCACATGAAGAAGGCAGTCTGGAAGCAGCAGCAGCGACAGACGGAACGAGAGAGACATGGTGCGCTTCGGGACTCTGATTTGCCCAGTGTTCTACTTTGTTTTGTCATTTGGAGCTGGCTCGTTTAAGGCCCTGGGGTATGGGAGTGTGGACCGCCCCATAAGTGTCCACGTAAGGTGTAGTTCTCCAGGTCCTCCCTGCTTTCCCCGATACGCAGCTGTTTCGACTCGCCAGGTGAGAGAGGGGCACGCCGGCATGAACAGACCACGACCCATCAAGCCTCGTGTTCCCGGCTTCACGCTTAACCGGGTGGCGCACAGAACATTCCAATGCAGCTCCGTTTCTACCTCCCTCTCACCGGACACGGCGTCAGTGTACATATTTTTTGTGTGTAGTATGTAAATAGGCCTATAATATTTATTGACATGTCCTATACCATTATGTATGGTCTTTTGGATGCAATAAAAATCAATCAATCAAAGATGCCGACAATCTCATCACCTCAACGTGCAGGGCCTTTATGCAGATATCAGCACTACATTCTAGGAATGTTTACAGTCTTAATTGTCCTGAAAGGACATACGTCTACTATCCATACTACTTCGCGTACTTACCCAGAACAGACAGCTGACATAAAATAATGTTTTTCTTTAGAGACTATAAAAACATTTTTGAAAAGGATTTATTATTTTGTTTTTACTAAAGATATGTGGTGTTAACAATTACCTGGCGATTCTCGTAAAACACATAGGAGATAGTTCAAGCAGAATTGATCTAATAACAGATCTTTAAAATACCTCAAGTGAAGAGAATGTTCTGTGGGATAATTTTCTTTTAAATTCGCAAACACATTTCAGCAAAATTAATTTATTACAAAGCTAGGTTAGTGAGATTTTTACAGTGAAAAAAAGTCTTACCATTCTTGAAACGGCTGCCACAATCCAGACACATTAAGACATTCGCAAATATGATTGACTATCGTCTCTTAACAGAGACGCTCAGACATAGTCTTAAAAACCTTTCGATCACACGGTTACAACTGCCTGTCATCTTTGTACGACCTCCCATTAGCTGCAAACAGTTAAAACATTACAGCATTAACCGATTATATCTCACTACAGCAGGCAAGTACTATTCCTACATTGTACAGAACACTCACTTACGAATAAAACAATACACTGCCGTTTACCAGCATTTTTGCTTTCATGTCACGCCGTTAAACAACTATACAAATTAAATATGCCACACATCTTCGCCAACATACTTCACTCTGCCGTCATTCTTTTGACCTCCTACATGTGCAGTTTGTTATTGAAGGTTAAGGTTTTAAACAGGTTGGCCAACTGTATGTCGCGGAGTAAATATATTGGGTGAGGCTCTTTTCACAGAACTCTCTGCACGCCCGAAGGTCCCCGAAGAGACAGCCTCCCGAACATTACCGAACACTTGCGTTGCCGGGGCAACAGCTGTTTACAATGGTAGTGCACGCACATTATTTATTTTGCTGGAACTGAAATACATTTCTTGTCAATTATAAGTGGTGGGATACATAAATTACTATGTTTGT
>PNEQ01095011.1:0-32470 GCA_003012365.1 Medauroidea extradentata
TTCTGATGCACGATGCTCTGGATGCATCCAGGTTGTTTTTCTTTGCCGATTTACTGACTGCCACGCGCGCTGTGATGCTATCTACCTTGTGCTAAAAGGCTTAATAAAAATCAAGTTCGTGTTCCGTAGCACGCATCTCTTTATTCATTCAGGGTTCGAACCCACTATTTTCCCTGAGATATTAGAGTGTGTTTCATACTGACGGGTGTTCAGTCGTGAGCTACGTGGAGCTGTGTGTGTGTGCCAATCACATTCGGTAGCTCACCGCGAGGTGGGGCCGAGTGGGGCATCATATATATTTTGCGACACAAGCGTGATGGGCAGACGGTACCATCACAGTATACTACTTGTGCCAGAAATCCTAGTGATTAAGATTACAAGATGCGTGGTCCGGGAAGTGACATGTAAGGTAGCAGAACCGCTTTTACTATAAAGTTCAAGAAAATATTTACACTTTGAATGACTTGCAGAGAAACAACTTTTTAATGTGATAACATTTCATTATAACAAACAGTTTACTTAACACATGTAAACCCATACTAGTGAATAAAATGTGCTAAATAAGTTTCATCGAAATATTAAGTGTTTATGTATGTTATCACTAACATGTAAATTATAAGATTATTTCCTTAAAGATTAAAATTACATTGTTTTATAATTAAGATCATAGTATTTTTGTGATGGACGAAGTGAACGGTAAGATTTCAGAATAACAACATTTACCCAACTTTTATTCTTTTTCCATAGTGATGATGCCATGTGCTTCAAAGCAAAAAAAAATATTACACAAGCACATCGCATCCTAAAAGACAGAGGACAACCAAGACCAAAAAAAATTATAGTTCTAAAGTTTTCAAGAAACTCATTTATTGGACTAAACTTTATTGGGGGAAAATTCTTTAACCGCTGCCACACTTCTCAACTCTGACTTATACCTTATATCACAACTAAGAACAAAACTAATGATATGTCTTATAAGTATTCACTGCCTCCATCTGCGTCTCACTTGTTTTACAAGTTCAATTAAATATTATTACACTTGCAGAAGCGCATGCATACATTCACCATTAAGTAGTAATTCACATCTATACAAAATTGTGCTTACCGTAGGCACCGAAAATAAATCACAAAAGGGAGCTCCCGTTTTACATACTAAAAGCCACCTTAATAAGAAAATCGCCAAAAGGCTAGTACCTTCCTTCAACGCTAAAATAAATTTACACAGTTGTTATACCAATCTCAATAACCACATTTGACTCGACCACAAAAGGTGATACATAGCTGCCAACCTCAAGGATTCAGAAATAGTACAATTTTCAAAATGAGTAAAATTGTACGTAAACGAGTCGCTGCATTTCACGTGTTGTGTGTGTATAAATGCCATCAAACTAAAACTTTTTTTTACAATAAAATACTACACTATGAACATGTCAAAATTTCGTATGTTATAAAGAAAACAAAAACAGGGAAATTACTAAACGTATTTTCAGTAGGCTTACTTTGTTGTACCATCATAAAAACTGTTTTAATTTTTATATTTATACAAATCTAAACAAACCTATAATAGGTAGTTTTGATTTCTGCAAGTTTATAAACTTTACCGATTTTAATACACCAATACATAGGCCTCTACATCACAATTTCTGGTAACACAGTTTTCAAATTCTCTTACACAGTTCCATAAATGCACGAAAAATTCTTACAGAGTGAAAATTAGGTAATTTAATCACACTTGGCACATCTAAACCACAACTCTCCAACGCTGCAAATGCTGTGGATTTGAGAAATAAATTGTACATCGTTGAACGTGCACATGTGAGAGTATTTAATTTCTTATACAATATTAATACCACATACTTTGAATTTTTGAACAATTTTTAACATCTGCACGGTTTGGCAATCACTTTATATAAAAACGTAATTGTAAAAACCGCAATGATGTATTTCCTAGACATGAAACTTGCAATATTCCTACGTTTCACAACTATTAAATATGCGACGTCGATACAAGTACCAGCACTAAAATATGCCGCTACAATAACCAATAACAAAATGATAAATTTAAGCTTGGCAAAAACCTTGTTTACAAACACTACCCAACTACGACGTGTGCTTCAATGTTTGCTGGAAAAATAAGAATTAAACTATAGTTTCCTTCAGTTTACAAGAATTGATGCGTGTTCTTGAGCAATTACTACATGGAAACGGTACACAGGAAAAACACTTCAAATTAAAACAGTCACGTGACTTTTGTTTGCATTTCGTGAGGAAGACAACTACAATCGATCGGGTGTGTTCGGCAATGTTCGGGGTACGATCGTACGATGCGTGAATAATACAGTATTCTGTAGTGAATAATATTTAACAATGGCTATAAATGAAGCACGCTATTTCCCGAAACTACGGTACTAGTTTTCTTTATTAAATACGACACTGTAAGTCAAATCTACATACCACATGTTCGGTACCGAAATTACAAGATTTCAGTACCAGATTTCTTAATATGAATTAACCAAACGAGGGGGAAAAAATTGAAAATCTTGAAAATCGTACAATAATTCACATGAATCGTACAACCGTACAATAGGGCACAAAATCGTACATTGTATGGGAAAATCGTAAGAGTTGGCAGCTATGGATAACTCGGCCCATGCATACTATCATAAAGTACCCCATATTCATGACATCTTAAAAGTATTATAACAATCCCATTAGTTCACCAATTAGTTACAGTGAATACATACTACACAAAATGATTTGCAATTTATAACTGTGACTGTTTATTAGATGTAATTAAACCGGGACACCTAATCTCAGACTGTACTTTTACTCTGTGAACCAAACACATCTGCAATTTTCTTAACCAGGATGACTTTCCAAAGCTGTCAATTTAAAGCAAACTTCTTTATGAATTTATTTTCCTGTAGCGCACGAAGCAACGATCTGGAGAAATAACATGATTATCTCCTACCTTCTTACTGCAACTCAGCCGTGTCCTCCTTTGACAACCGCGCAGCAAACAAACGCAGCCATGCACCCATGCCAGATAGCATGAACAGATTGTCGCCAGCTTGACGCTTATAGCAGCTAACAACCAGATCTTCTACGATGCACCACAAACTTATTTTTCACCAAGGCAGAAAATTTCACTCTACAGCCTGTCGACTAAACCAACTTCCGTTCGAAGTCAGTCACGGAAAACAAAGGATCAGTTACTTTCCAAAATGCACTAACGAAAAGTTATTTGTACCAAGCGAAAATGCTACAAGGTTAGCAACAACGTCAGAATTGTATACTGCCAACCGAGTAGACTTGCGTCTCTAAACACCGCCAATTCAACCATCATGACAGGTGTCTACACAGCATGGATTACTTGCGTCTCATTTCCGCGGTCACAGTTTTATTCCGCAGTCTCGGGTTGCTACGAAACACACGTTAACAATCCAAACCCATCATGAGCATGTAACAAGCACGACCGCCTGTGGCTATGACTCGACTCTCATCCTCGCCCACCAGCTAACCCTACTCGCAGCGCGAGCAAAGAGCTTGACTCCTCCAGATACATTACTCTGCACACCCAATACATCAAAGAACTTCATACACAAATATATGCCTATATTTAGTGATCTTGATCACTACAACCTCCCCTTTAAAACAGCAGCTGCATTACAAAACACTTCCATTGAACACCGCCGAAAGGGTTTCGCTTTCAGTAGGGATATTTCCTACACACAAAAACAAAAAAAAACATTGATAAACATTCCCCCAACTAACCAAAAACCCACCCTCAAAATATTCAGGAGTAATAAACAATCAAAACAATTTACCAAGAATTCAAGAGCAGCAATATCACACTTGAATGCAAGGAAACCCACATGAAAGCTTGTCCTCCCGACTTACATCCGTTCAATTTTGGCTGTAAGGCAGTGATATGTGCCTTCTTCATTAATATGTTCCCCGACAGTTTTCTAAAATTCACACTGACAGGAGTGGAAAACTACAGAATTCTAAATGGCCCTTCGTACGCATTAAGACAATTTAGCTGAAACAAAATCAGCCTTTTTTACTTTGGGTGAATTTTCTACATAATACAAGATCATCAATTTTGTACGGGCAATCCACTCTGTCCACATTATATTTAGCAGCAATGCTCCTCTACTTCTGTAGCAATGACTGATAAGAGTTCTTCCATAATTCTTCAAGATCACCAACTTCCATTCCCCCCGGGCAGTCCAGCTCTAGCCCCCACAAACTCATTAAGGGATGAGGTACTTCCCTACCAAACATTAACACTCCAGGGCTTTTGCCAGTCGCCGAATGTGGAACATTATTCCATGCAACATTTAATAAAGCTAAATGTTCATCCCATTTACACAGTTGATCATGGTGAAACATGGTAAGAGCCCCCTTCAGAGATTTGTTGAAGCATTCAACCAAATTAGGACAAGGATAATGAGGACTGGTATGGTTAAGTTTAATACCCCAGGAAAAACACAAATTTTTCATCTCTCCCCCTGAAAAGTAGGATGCATTGTCTCAGACCAGTGACTCAGGGCTACCAAACACCTTGAAAACATGGTCCACTAGCCTAGTACAAATTACAGTGGCCTTCATCTCTAGCAAGGATTCTACGAACACAAAATGGGAAAATCCATCCACCATCATGAGGATGCAAGAATTTCCTTTACTGGAACGAGGCAGTGGCCCAAAACTGTCTATATAAAGCTTTTCCCAAACTCTTTTAGCAGGTTCTGCAGCATACAAGACCACCTTGGGTTATGCGGCTGCTTCGCATGTTGACAGTCATCACAGCTACCAATATGTTTCTGAATGTCTTCCCTCATTCCCGGCCAAAAAAAATCCCGCTTAAGCCTCAACTCCGTTTTTCTAATCCCCTTATGAGCTCCCGAGTGAGAATCGTGGTAATAACGTAGCAACATTTCACAAACATGCTTAGGCGCCCACTGTCTTTTTTTCCCTAGTTTGTTTACCAAGTAGATGACATCCCGAACCAAACGATACTTGCCACCTTTTCCCTGCTTAGTTTCCTTCCGCAAGGCCCGCCCCTCAGCATCTTCTCCTTGCCAATGCTTCAGGTCAACAAAGCTCTCCGGAATCAACTCTAAAACCCTACAGATTTCCTTAGAGTTTTCTTTTCCTCCCACCCTTTCAAACTCTCCTGGATCATACATCCTCGATAATGCATCTGCTACCCCGTTTTCTTTCCCTGGTACATGATGGACTGAGAACCTGAAATGTGTAAGACGCATTATCCAATGCCCAATTTTTCCCAGTTGTTTCGGGTGCAAAAACAACCACGTCAGTGCCTGGTTATCAGTAAGCAGATTGAATTCAGCAGGCTCAAGGTAGCAGCTAAACTTTTCTACCCCAAAAATACAGGCCAACGCCTCCTTTTCATACGCACTGTAACACTGCTCATTTTTTGACAATGTACGACTAGCATAAGCTATGGGTCTCCTATTTCCCTCTTCTCCCTGTAGCAGCACACCTCCTACTGCCAGACTACTGGCATCCAATTGAAGCACAAACCTCAAGTTAAAGTCAGGTAAACTCAGAATAGGAGGGTGAGAAATAGCATGTTTTAAACGCTTAAAACTTTCTTCCTGCTCGCTTCTCCAAATAAATTCAACCCCTTTCTTCTTAAGATGGTTCAATGGCACGCAGAGCTCGGCATACCCTGGGATGAATTTAGAAAAATACCCCAACATGCCAAGGAAACGCATCACTCCTGTCACGTTCTTAGGACAAGGAAAATTCACGATGGGACCTATCTTCTCAGGAACCATAAGAACCTTACCCTTTTTTACAACAAATCCAAGAAACCTTAATTGCTGTTTTGGCCAACGCACCTTGCCTGGATTCACGGTAAATCCCGCATCCCGCAGTTTCTCTAGAACTTTCTGCACATGCTCAAGGTGTTCGTCGAAGCTCCGCGAATACACACAGATGTCATCTAGGAAGGAAATTACAAATTTAAATTGAAAATCGCAAACAGGTGTCCCAAAATCCTTGATAAACACTGCCCTCCGAAATTCACGCCAAAAGGAACCCTCTTCCATTCATAATGTCCCCATGGTGTAATAAAACCAGTATATTTCTGACTCTTCATTTCCAGCACACACTGATGAAAAGCGGAACTGAGGTCAAAGACAGTGAAGTAAGAAGCCCCTGATAGATGTTGGAACAAAATATCTATGTTCAGAAGGGGGAAGGGATCTACATGGATCTTTTTATTTAATTTTCTAGAGTCCAGAATCAAACGGTACTTTCCGGCTTCCTTCTTTTTTACCAAAAAGGCCGGAGAAGCATAGGCAGAACGACTTTTACAAATAACGTTCTTTTCCTCCAGATCTAGGGAAATTCACCTAAAAGCTTGTAATTTGGGAGGAGAACACTGATACGGCAAACATTTAACGGGCTCATCATCTGTGACCCTAACTTTTACTCGCATCAATTCACATTTCCCCAAAGAACCAGTTAAAACCTCCCCGAAATCTCGAATCACCTCGGTTAACCTGCACTTTTGACCTTCAGTAATTTCACAACCAGCTACTTCCATACCAACACAAACTTTACCAGACCTCTTTATCCCCTTTCCCTGAAGAGGAATTATAAAGGTTTTATCAAAACCAAAAGACAATGAATAAGCCGAACAACCAATGACCGCTCCCACCTCTGCAAATAATCCAATCCCAACACACATTCGCATAATAATCCAGGAACAATCCAGAACCTCCTCGTCCAACTAAATTTGGATAACTTAAAGTGTAAGGCTATACTTGAAGAAGTTTCATTCAAAAAGGGACTATTCTGTGTGAAATGTGATTTGTACAAAACTCAGTGATAAGAATACATATTTTTTCATTGACTTTACTAAACCAATAGAATGTTGTAAGTACCGGTAGTTGGTAAAACATATTTTCTGGGCAGAAAGACATTACTTCTCCAACATTATTAGAAAGGGCATTTTTTCAAGAATTGAATTTTTTAATGCAGTTTTTCACCTTTTAATTGCTGATGTAATGTTTCATTGTGAATAAAATTATATGCAGACATTTTTAAGTTACTTTAGACATTGTATTTATGTATGTAAGTACTGTATATGTTTTTCATTTTTTTTTTTTTGCTAATGCTGTAAAGCTTTCACTTTATCTTGGACGATCACGGATGTTATAAAAACTTTTGCAAGAACAGAAAAATAGTACGATTTTAGAAAATATTGTATTGTTTATCATGTATCATTGTTTATTATATTAATTTTTTCTAATGTACTTGTTTTGGCTATTACTCACTAGAAAAATATTGTGAATACTACAAAAATTATGCCAGGGTCAAACAAAAACACTTGGAAATTAATTTTCATGTATTTTAGATAGTGTAAATTTTATATCACTTATTTGTTTTTGTTTTATGTAATTTCTTCAACAAATGGTAACATTTTTATTTGTAATGTTTTAAAACATTTCATAAACACATATTAGAACCATATTATATACATACACACACAGTCAAGCCACGCAACTACATCTGCTACTATGACGACAGCGCTATGACTAGAGTATTCTCTATCCTCGCCAAAAAAAAATTGAAGTTATAATAGTTTAAAAAGCATAAAATGGAAAAAGGTTAACAAATTGCAAGCACTAAAGATTACTTAAAACACGTACTGTATGTTAATTAAAATTCACTAATTATTAGAGGCTCGGAATTTTCACAAGTGCGAAGTAACCGTTAAAAATGTGAAAGTGTACTACGTCTGCTATAAAACGCTAAATCCTCTGGGCGAGCACCTACATCATTCTTGGCGGTGTGACCGGGTGCATCTGCCCGATGCTCTGTTGCTTGGGCCTCGATCCTGTGTACTTTAGACATGTGGGAGAAGAGGCTTGACCGGATACTCGCACAAAGCATAGGGCAATAAGAACACACCCTCTCTCACAGACGCCTTCCTCATTAAACTTCCTTGTAGACAAACAAAGCCAGCTTGCAACTCATAATCCGAGAGAGACGGAAGGCCATGGCACCTCTGCTTGACACACCGTTGTCAGGCTGTCCCAGAAAACTTCTGCTCATCTCAGAGGACGATATGGCTATTTGGAACAAGAACTGCATGGTTTGACTGAATAATGAGGGACATAGGCAGATTCTTTGCTAAGAATGATTACCGCCCGCTATGCTATACCATAGTCACACACACGCACACTTCCAGGAGACCTGAGAATTGCCTGGGAAATATGATACAGTAGTTGTCGCTCTTTCCGTCTCACACACACACATACAATTACTCCTGCTTATCTCTGCTTGGTTTGCTACAGCTCAGATTTTACTGCCCAGACCTTGTGCTTTTTGTGATAAGCAGCAAGGATACACGTGTAGTGGGCAGTGTGTGAAAACAAGCAAGTTTAGTATGTATATGTCCAGCCACGTCAACCTTTGAACTGAGCGGAAGCTTTTTGAGACCACTCAACAACTGTGTGTCTGTCTGGCATCGATAGCGTCGCCTTTCTCTCTCTGATCACAAGTTGAGCTAATGCAAGCTGGTTATATTGACATGTGCCTAGCACACCCTCCCACTAGTCCGTCTGACGCACTGTACTCATTTACTATGGCCTACACTCAGTGCGTGTTACACTCAGTGCATGTTGTAAATGATAAACATTACACTTAAAAATATGTTTTTTTAAATTTACTATTTAATTCCTATGTTTTTCAAGTGTCTAATTATTGTCTCAATGTTTTAAAAATGTGGTTTCATATTCTGTTTGTAATTTTTAGTCGCCATTATTCAATTGTAACAGTGTTGTATGAGGTGCATTGACAGTACCCACCAAAAGTTTGTCCTAGTGTATGTTGTCATTTTAACAATGTTGGGGCAAGGTAGTAGATGTGTTAGCTTGTGTTTGACCTGTAGTATTATTAAATTAATTTGGGACACTGCAAAGTATAGACCTATTTAAATCAGGTGTTATAACTGCAACAATGCCTATTGATTATTGTTATTGTGGTGTTAATATGCTTTCATTTGATTATTATCTTATTTCTTTGAAAGAAAATTCAAACATTTGTAAAGTGTAATATGTTTGTACTGTTCAACGTTTGGGATGTTTTTTGGAAGAGAGGGACAGATAAATGGTGAACTTAAACTGGTGCCAGGATACATTCATAGAACTATTTGTTTAATGCAAACCTGGATAACTAAATATTGAATTTAACTCCATAAATTTAAATAACATTTTTGAACATTTAAAGACAACATTGTAATTTTCGCACATCTGTAATTTATTATGTTATTTTCTACTATTTTATAATAAGTTTGATTTGAGCATTTGTTTTGAATACGGCCGCCGAGTGGAGCTGTAGGGGAAGCTTGGTGGAAGTGGAGTAAAAGAGTATCGGGCAAGCGAGGCAGATGTTTGGTTTGAGATGCCGGGAATGTTAATAATTGTGAGTGGAAAAATCTACACATTAAACAAGTGTATAATGGCCAGCGGATTTATTTATGTCTTGCAAACCAAAGGACATTAATTACCCTGATATTAGAGAGTCTTCATGTTCAGCTAGCCGGAGCAAAGATGGGGATTAGATAACAATGTTGACCCATCACATCGTTGGCGCATCACGTGGGGCTTTGGAAGAAAATTAATAGTATTCCAACGAGACGACTACAAGTATCAATGGGAGATAAGTCTGTTATTTTATCTCCTTGATCTACGGTGAAGAGGCACGCAGCAGGCAGCAAAAATGTGATACCTGCAAGCCATCAAATGTGCAGTAGTGTCCGTTACCTTATCTTCGTGATCTACGGGCACGCAGCAAGATACTGCAGCCGACACGTGCTGATAAGATGGCAACTGGCACGTGCAGATACCATGGCAGGTGACTTGTGCAGATAACACAACGGGCAACACGAGATAAGACGGCAGGTAGTATTTATTTACGACTTTCAATCGGCGACGACTGCACGAGCAAGACTTCATGTTGCATCATTCCCAGCGTGTATGAGCTATGAAAAAGGAGATACGCAAATTTGTATCCTTCTTCAATCAGTGTAATTTGTGTTTGTCTTGGCATTGTTGCAGGTTGTAGGTCATTGAACTTTGTGGAATATGTTGATAAATTTTATGTCCCTCGGCATGGTTGCAGGTACATATGTATTCTTCATGAAGTTTAGATCTGATTTGCTAGTTCTAAGTAGGGCTCGTGATTTTTTTTTCATGTGTATGTTTGCCTAAGTTATATTGTTTTGGCACTAGTATGGATTTGATAAACGTAACTGACGAGGTAGAAGCTTTGCCTGCTGATGTTTTAATACAGATGCAAGTAAGCAAAATGTTTGGTAATGATCATAACTACGCTAATTTACTGAGTGAGGGTGGGGATGTGACATGTGTAGATGATATGAATGTACATGTTAATGAAACTCTCAGCTTACTAGAAAACTTATTAAAATGATGCAAGAGAATAGGCAAGAAATTTCAAAGGAATTAGAGGTACACAGACATACAATTAGGGCTAAACATGAGGAATTCTGGGCTGGTTGTAAGGAATACATGGCTAGGTGTGATAAGAAGCTAGAAGAAATGAAATCAGAGGTAGGAGACATTCAGCATAGGTAGGCAGAAATAGAACAACACGTTATTGTTACAAACGTATAAGTTAAAAAACAGACCAGTGTAATAGCCGAGATGGGGGTTAAGGTGACAAATATAGAATATCAGGTTAGTGGGATGCAACAGAAAATTGAGGTAGCTGATGCAGAAATTAGGTTAGTTAAGGAAGAGGTCAGTTTAGAAAGGAAGGAAATGGAGGGGCAAATAATCAGGATCAAGGAAGATTTAACTAAGCAGGTCACACCACAGATAAAGTCACTAAGTTCTACATTGTTAACCCAAGAAGAACAGATATAAGGGTTACATAAAGGGTGTGATAGTAGGTGGACCGTTAGGTTCACTAATTGTTATACAGACAGAGACATACCAAGGTTTGGTGGCACAGACCAGGAGCACCCTAAAAGACATACTGTATAGTTAAACTTGAAGAGTTTTTAGATTTATATGAGTGTACTGAAGATGAAAAATTAATTGTTGCCAAAAGGTCTGTAGGGGATGTTTGCATTGAATAGTTTATTCTTTGTGAGCACAAAATTTCCAGTTATGATGATTTTAATAGAGAGTTCATAAGTGAATATTGGAATAGTAAAATTCAAAGCACAGATAGGGCTGCTCTCTATCAGGGTAGGTGTGATTTAGGTATACTAGAGGAACTTATCAAGGGTTGTTGAAATATCTCCGTTTTACAACACACCTCTGTCTGAGGAGGATATTGTGACAATGGTCTACTCCCAAACTCCAATTGACATTCAGGAAGCATTGGTGGGAGATACGTACTCTTGAGCAGCTTAGAAGAGACATTAAGGAATTAGGTAGAATTAGCCACTGAAGGATGAATATAAGTAATGGTTATCAAGATAACCTATTCAGTCTGGTTGAGCAAAATGATAACTGGTATCAGCAGAGGCATGAGCAATATCACCAAGTGGGAAATAGGGATAGGAATTTCCACCATTTTCAGCAAGGACAAAATCACAGGAACGAGAGGGGATCCCAGCAGGGAGATTTTAACAATGGGAATCCAGAAAATGGACATAGCCGTGAGGCAGCAATGCAAGAGAACAGGCAGGAACTAGGTAGTTGTAGGCCAAATAATGATAACCACAGTAACAACAGACAGTTGCAGGGAAACAGTTAGAATCACCCAACAATGGTAGTCGGGTTGGTGTGATCAGAAGGAAGAATTGCGTCCAGGTGGTTAACACTATATTTTCTGATGAGGTTTATTTTTCAATGTGTGAAAACCCAATTGATCCAGAGGAAATTTTAGTACCAGAAATAGTTTGTGAGATTGGTGATCAAAAGGTACCAGTTTTGTTAGACTTGGGAGCTGAGATTTCTCAACAGTTCCTAGCCAATTTGAATGTTAGTGGGTATAAATTTCCCGTCCTACCTGTTCCACAGCTGACCATTGTTGGAGCTACCAAAGCTAAATCTAAGAAAATTAACAAACAGGTTTACCTAAAGTTACAATTAGATGTTATTGAATTAGATGCACCATGCCTCGTTAAACCTCAACTAAATAGGGATGTCATTTTAGGTATAGATTTTTACAGGTGCATAAGGTGGTAGTGGACTTCACTAGTGGTTATGTTCAGATAAATGGCAACAATTTCAGCATGTTGAAAAAACAACCTGTGGGGGGTACCAGTACTGAATCTCTTCATATTCAACTGGTTGACGAGACTGATGTTAGGGATGCTATGCAAATAATAGAGGAAACTATAGAGACTGAGAGGACTAAAATGCATTTTGTTAGTGTTTGTTCTTGGAAAGAGGAGTTGACGGCAGTCATCGGTAAATGTGAGGTAGCTAATACCATAGAAAAGGATAGGTAACAGGCTTCATTGAATGAATTTAAAAATTTTTTCTGATACGCCAGGCCTCACTTCAGAGTATGTAGCTCGAATACCTGTGTGTGACAGTGCTCTATTCAAATTAAAAATATATCCCATACAGTTGTCAGTAAGAGATGAGGTGGATAGGCAAATAAGAATGATGGAAGAGGGAGGTATTATCGAGAGATGCAGTAGTCCTTACGTTAACCACTTAGTTCGTATATGAAAGAGAGATGGTAATGTGAGAATCTGCTAAGATGCTAGATTTTTGAACCAAAAAAATTATACCAGACAGAGAATCCCCAATTGGGTCGATGAGCTATTCAGGGCATTTCAGGGAATGGCATTCATAAGCACTACGGATTTCGTGAAAGGCTTCTGGCAGGTCCCCCTTCATGAAGATGACCGAAAGTATACTGCATTTGTTTATCAGGATAAATAGTATCAATTTAAGGTCTTACCATTTGGTCTTTCTAACAGCGTCTGTGAATTTTGTCGGGTTGTTGAGGCATTCATCGGACCATAAGTTGATTCAATAATGAAGACACATGTGGATGATATTTTAATACCCAGCAGGACATTTGGTAAACACCTTGAACACCTGCATAGGCATTTTGAAAGAATGAGAGAAGTGAACTTAAAGTTAAAACTAACAAAGTCAAAGTTTCTGAGAAAGGAAGTAGTTTTTCTAGAATTTCTGTTAAATTTGGAGGGAATACAAAGTACAATTGATACATGATTTTCCTGAGCCCAAGAATGTGAAGGAACTGTGAGGATTCCTAGGGTTATGCAATTTCTATCGATGCTTTGCTGAAAATTTTTCAGATGTGGTGGCACCTTTGTTGGAGTTGTTGAAAGAGTGGAATTGGTCACCCAAATGTCAGGAGGCTTTCGTAAATTCGAAGAAATTATTCATCAGCAAGTGTATTACGTATCACCCACATTTTGGTAAACCCTTTTATCTAAGCATGGATGCATCAGGGTACGGATTAGGAGCCAAATTGTTTCAGAAAGATGAGAGAGGGGCAGAAAGATTGATAGCACTTATGAGTCGGGCCTTGACTCCTGCTGAGCGGGCATATACAGTTACAGAACGAGTGTTTGACTGTAGTTTGGAGTTTACAGAAGATGAGGGACCTATTATTAGGGCAAAAGATTATTGTAATACCATTTCACCATTCTCTAGCATTCTTGGGGTCTTGCAGGTTGCTGTGGAGTAAACTGACGCACTGGTGTTTGGCTATGCAGGAATACGATTTGGAAATCCAGTACGTTAGTAGGAATAATAATGCTGATGCTGATCTGTTAAGTAGAACAGTGGTAAAAAATAGGATGTTTATGTTGGAAGGCAAGCCGAGGGTGGGACCTATGAAGGCTAAAATAAACACTGGGAGTGACTTAAAGAGTTGGAACAGTAATTTAGGGAATTACAGATAAAGCAGAGAGAAGATGTCGCTTAGCAATCAATAATTTCAGTTCTAAATGACAAAGATAAAGATATAAATGACCCAAAGGTAGAGAAAATCCTAGTTTGGTATTGTATTAGCAAGGGTGTGCTCTACAGAAGGGAGGATTTAAGAGCTGGGGGGTGGAAGATTTGTAATCTAAAGGTTTGGATTAAGAGGATAATTTTGCATGTGCATTATTCTAATGGCATTTTGAAGCAATAAAGTGCTACTGGTTGTTGCATAACAGCTATCACTAGTCTGGTATGGAACAAAGTATAAAGAAGGTGGTAGGCTGTTGTGATGTGTGTCTAAAGGTTAAGTTTCCTAACCAATCATGGGAGGGGCCATGGGAACCAATTATACCAGAAAGACCTGAAGAATTGTTAGCTGTTGACTTGTATGGGCCTCTGCCCCGATCTAAAGGTGGAGTCAGGTATATCTTGGTAGTCTTGAAAGTATTTACTAAATATGTTTGGTGTTTACCTTTAATAAAAAGGCAACATCCTCTGCTTGTGTAAGTAAGTTGTTAAACGAGTATTTTCCACATTTTGGTAAACCAAAAAGGGTCCTCAGCGACCAGGGAACCCAATTTACAGCTGACCTTTGGAAACCGGAATTGGCATGGGCAGGGGTGGATTTCATTCATTCGTCTGTTGAATACCTCAAGGGAACCCTAGTGAGAGCATGAAAGAAATTGGTAGGCTTTTGAGAATCTATTGTTTGATCAACATACAAAATGAGTAGAGGCTATCCCAAACATACATGAAATTTTGAATCTCCATGTCCACTGCAGTACTAGATATTAGCCTAAGGAACTTAGTTTAGGGGAAATACCAAGGGATAATATTGCCTCTGGTTTTGAATTTCCACCCAGTGATGTTATAACCAAACAGGAGAAGTTAGAAATTGCAAAATATAGGTTGAAGGAGAAAGCTATTCCTCCCACGCTTACCAGACTCTATTTTAACCGAACCTTCAGTTAACCGAACCGTTTTTCTCTGTGTGATAAATGTAAATACATGCCCATTAATACGTATAAATATGTAGTATGATTAGCGTGCGCAGCACGCAATTGCCGTGTCCACTGTGCCGGTCACGAAGCGAGCCACGAGTGGCGCTGGCAACTGAATGAGGAATGGGGAAAGGGGGCAGGGGAAGGGTGGTGGTGGACGGGTAGGCAGGCAGCGATTATTCCCCTCATTCTGCCCCCTTCCCCACCATCCCCGCTCAAAAACACGGGGAATTATCGGCTGTTTTCCAAGTGGTGTCTATCTTGCGCGTGATATAAACAGTTGGTGTAACTCGCTCGTGGGATAATTTTGAACACTTGTTTACTGTTCGTATCGTGGCTCATGATGTCTACAAAAAGAACAGATTTGTGTTCCAGTTCGAGTGAGAAACATAAAAATGTTGTGTTGTCTATTAAAGACAAAGTGGACATTTTAAAAAAAACTGGATACCGGTGCATCAGTCAAATCTCTGTGTTTGTGTTACGGAATAGGCAGAACCACTGTGCACAACATAAAAAAAAAAGAACTTTGCAAGTTTTATGCCGATAGTCAATCAAGTAAAACAATGAAAATTTGTAAAACAATTTGATTGAGTAGAAGAGCAGAACTGGATAATGATTTAAAGGAGTGGTTTCGACAACGCCGTAGCGAAGGTGTTGCTATTTCTGGTGCATTATTAATGGAACAAGCAAAATTGTTTCATAACCCAAGTTGCTATTCACGTGCGACTACTCCCATGGGTGGTTGTATAGATTCCAGCAATGACATGGCATTTCAGCTTTCAAGCTGAAATGTGAATTGCTATCTACTGACACCGAAGCAGTAGAAAAGTTCATCGGTGATTTCACGAAATTAGTTTCGGAAGAAAAACTTTCTCCAGAGCAAATATGTAACGTAGATGAAATGGCACTCTACTGGCGTTGCATGCCACGATCGAGCCTGTGCAAAGCCGATGAACAGCACAGTGGAATGAAAGATTGTAAAGATCACGTCACAGTGATAGCGTGTTCAAATGCTGCGGGAACACACAAAGTTAAGTTGGTGGTTGTCTGCAAAAGTGCTCATCCAAGAAAACTTAAGGATATTAAGATCATGCCCATTGAATATAAAACCAGCAAAAAAACCTGGATCACAGCAGACTTGATTAAAGAGTGGTTCAATAGCTTCGTTCGGCAAGCTCGTAAACGCTGCAACAATATTGGTTTGGACCCAAACTGCAAGATTGTGCTCCTATTTAACAATTGTTCAGCACCCCCCTGGCTGAAACACTGGACAAAGAAAATGTTTGTGTTATTTTTCTACCACCTAACTGTACGCCATTGATTCAGCCACAGGATCAAGGAATCTTGCGATCACTTAAGTGTCTGTATCATAAAGAGTTTTTGAAGTATTTTTTGTCCATTCTAAATAGCGGGAAAACTGAAGCAGAAATCAGGAAAGAACATAATTTACGCGACGTGATTTGGGCACTCGCAAGAGCATGGGACAGCATTCCCAATTCAGTTCTACATAGGCCTGGTATAAACTGTGGTAAACCTTGGCAAACAGCAACGTGATAGAGGATGAAGAAGCCGAACTTAAGGACTTCAAAGGGTTCGAGTTTAAACTGTAAACACATTGTTCCAGTACGCTAAGTGTGTCATCAATCCTGAGGTTAATGACTTAGGCCTCATTGAAGAAAATGTTTTAGAGTGGCTTCATGTTGACGTTTATGTTCCTGTTGTTCATCATTTTACCGACCAGTAAATTATTGAATTGGTAACAGGCGCAAAAAATAATGAAGAAGAAGACAGCAGTGAAGATGAAAAACCGCCCACAAAAATTTCGCAGGAAAAGTGTGTAGAATATGTGGAAGGTTTAATAGCAGGCATGCAGCTGCACAGCTATTTCACGGAACAACAAATCATGTCTTTGTACGTGATACAAAATCAGTTAATAAGTGAGAAGCCGAAATTAAAACAACGCCTAACAGACATGTTTACAAAAATTTTTTCCTCTACGACACGCACCGAAGAGAATGATAGGACAGCTGGCACAAGCGGTACACAGACACTTCGCGCCACGTACTCCGACTTCAGTGACAGTGATAAATTCTGGTAAACAGGCATCGTCCCTTTTGTTTCTTTGCGATTTTTACATTCTGTTTCCTGCAGTATAAAATCATAATTTATTTTGTGCTGTGTTCTTAGGGTAACTACGTACATATGTGCACATCTAAACACAGTAGATTATAAAACGTACGTCATGTTAGTTACAGTGCTTTTCACTTAAAGGATGATAATAAAGGATGGTGGTAACATATCGTGAGCGACCACGCAGTCACATCTGTTCAGTGCCAGTGACCAATATTTCAAGGGCGGCTAGGCAAGAGAGGGGAACAAAGGAAGATGGGGAAGCTTGATCAGCTGGATGCGAAGCATCGGCCGGGTGGGAAGCAGCGTTGCCCGATGACTTCAGCGCGTAGTAACGCCAAGATTCTTGGGTACGTTTAAATATTATACTTCTTTTAATTTTTCAGTATTATATTCATAAAGTGTAAAATAAAAGTCAATGAACAGTTTGTAAATATATGTTCACCATGTTTCTTATAGTACATGTGTTGCTTTAATACAAACATACCTTATTTGTTTATAAACAAAAAAATTGCTGTTTTATTCGAACAATTCAGAAAACCGAACCGGTTCGTCCCCCAACTAGTTCGGATAAGCGAGGGAGCAGTGTACTAACGATTACCTAAAAGGTGAAACTAAGAAACCGTTTCTCCCATATGATGGGCCCTTTCCTTTAGTTCGTAATGTTGGAAAAAATGTTTGGCAGCGTGCACATGTAGATACTGGCAAAGTGAAAGGTATATATAACCAAAATTTGCCTTACAAATCTGGTGACTAATGTGTATTCTTTTAGATCTGTGTATGTTTTGCACATGATTATAATATGAATTATTTGGTCTTTTAGTGTATCTCACTAAATGTTTGATGGATAAATAGGTCTGTGAATTATTGTAAGGAATTTGTACCAATTTCAGTGCTATTTGTGCCAAAGACAAACTGAGACTGATTTAGGATATACTATATGAATGAAGAAACGTTCCGAAATATGATACCTAACAACAGCAATATTTATCATTTCTTGTGTTACTAAAGAAATTAATTCTAATAATGTGGTTAAAGAAAAATATTTCATTTCCACTATTCACTCGTACTTGCGATTACTGCAAGTTCAAATCGTTAGAAATAATCAACAGTGCATCTCATAATGCAAAAGTTTACTTTAACAATGTATAACTTACTTTTTTTAGATCATTGGTATTAACGTGTCCTCGTTTGTCTTGGCAGAGGTACACAGGGGTAATGGATTAAGCTGACATTACACGGTATCTGATTACATAACATTGTGTACAAGGTTTGCCATAGCAGCCGCTAAAGTGGCCGGTGCACAGAAACAGATTTGCCCTGGCAGAGCGAGATTTCATACCAGGTTTGCTAACAGAACATGTTCTATTTCCTGTAGCAGAAACGGTAGCAGATTCTGTACCAGACAATTATTTTGCAGTATCAGACGTATGGTGCACTATGCGGCATCTGGCGAAACCACACTAACTAAACTAATGTATTTTACCGCTTGCCAGCCGAAAATCGTATTGAACAAAAGACAGAGAAAACAAAATAGCATTATTTTTTATTCTCTCCTTCGTAGAACTTGGTAGCTTAGATGAGTGTGAAAAGAATTATACATGATGTTCAAGGGGATATCTGCGACAACCAGCTACTTCATTGAAACTTTTTTTATTTCCATCTGTGTGACGAAGAGCTGCAGTTTGGTTCGTGTTTCATGCTATCACATCACAACTTCAGTTACCTTACGAGACTTCATATTAGTCTTACATCAAGATAGGTGCAACATGGCGACATGTGGCAAACTGTGCAAATGCAAAGAAAAAAATATATATTAAAAAAAAAATATTATTAAAAAAATTTACGGCCACAATATTTTCACTTACTGTGGGGTTAAGCCATCTTTGAAGTTTCCAAAACATTTATGGTCAAATCGACAAAGCGAAATAAAAGTGATTTAAGTATAACAGTAATAATATTGTTTTCATTCTAACCAATTACAACTTACTGTCACCACAATATGTAGAAACAGTATTTGGCATAAATATTGCCAAATTTTTTATCGTTTAAAACAATTTTATTTCTTACTACAGGTGCACAATCCTTTATCCAAAATTCTGAAATCAGAATAGCTCCAAAATCCGAAATTTTTTCGAGGCTCGGGCAGCGAAATTTTTGTTTCCACAGTAACCGACAAATTTGAGTCATGTGGCTCGTCCAGTCGTCTGTTCAAAACAAATAACATACATTCGGCAAAGATTGCATGCGTTGTTCATTTTTCTATGCTTAGCAAACATAAAAAAGTGAAAAATAATCGAAAACTGTTACAATCGATAGTATCGTAGGTTGGATACAATGAGACAACATGCAATGTTCTTCTTATTCTTACGTGTTTACTTCTTTCAAAACCTATTCAGCACTCGTAAGTTGGCAGTTATGAAAATGTACCCGACATCTATGACTTTGCTTCGTATGTTCTATGATATTATGATGCCTCGTAACGGAATTTTACTTTGCGAAATTTTAGCTAGTGTGATTATTGTAGCTGATCTCTACTCTTTTAAAAGTTAGATTTTTTTTTAGGAAATGAAATTATTTAATATTTTTAAATACCAATTTTGGCTGTTGGTTTCCAACGAAAATGCAAGTTGACGTTACGTATAAAGTTAGTTTGTTTTAAGAGACAGCGTCGTTCATTATTTTCCCACATTCTTTTTTTTTTTGTTGGTCAATCAAACAACCAAAGTTAGAGAATCCCCTGTAATTATTTACCGTTAGTAAATATATTTGCCCAAAACCCTAAATCCCTGAATGCACAAGGCATAATCAAAATTTATTCCGAAATCTGAAAAATTCCGAAATTCGAAATGCTGCTAGTCCCGAGGCTTTCGGATAAAGGATTGTGCACCTATATACATTATTTCACAAATATAATCATATGGTGTAACAGACTTTCAGTTTCACTCAGATTTTTGCATTCTTTTAAGTCACTATCAAGTATATCGTCAAATAGTAAAATAAACTTAATATCCTTTACGAAGTTAATTACAACAGTCATACCATCCATTTGTTTCTAGATTTTCTGTAAAACTTATGATTTACCATTACAAACACAGAACAATGCTGGTAAGGATAAATTCAGGTCAACAAACTTAACTTAGTCATGTTTAAATATAAAAAAAAAATCCTTTCTTATAAGAGCCCATATTCTATGAATAGAATACTCAACATCATAGAATTGAATTGCAAATACCAATGATCAAGAAAACAGAGACATTTTTTATTTTCAATTTACTTATAATTTAATTGTTAACCTGGGAACTAATACATTTCTCATAAAAACAATCTAGCCCACATAAAAAGAATATTTAAGCTGTAAAACAAGAATTGCATAATAACATGGCATCTTTCATTTTTGCAGAATGAAAAATTTTCTACGCTCGTCACACTCCCGTCTAATCGACGTTTCATTTTTATGTAAATGCTTTTTCACGACTTCATCGACAAAATTGGATAAAGTGCTAGAATTTATTCATTAGTGTTCACCCATAAATAGTTCAAAATAAATATTTAAGTGCGATGGTCCACAGCAAGCTTTTATTTACAGCATTTTCCCTGTACAAGCTTTCAAAAAGGCGTATCACGTTTTTTTACATTACTTTATATAATTTTTGCATTGTACAGCTAGATAATAAATATTGTCTGATATTTGCTCGAAAATAATAAATAGCATAATATTTAATATATCCCAGCAAATTTCACACAATACTAAGGTAATTTAATATCTAACACTCTAAAATTAATAGGAGAATAATATTTTGGGTACGAAAGATCACAAAAGTGGGTAGTTAGCCTTCTCAAAAAAATATTACGTGGAAAATGTTGAAAATCCAGGACAGTCGTGCTCAATTCCCCTAAAATATCGCATGGAAACGATATTCAATGGCAGAACATCACACCCTTGACACCTAAACTGGGGACTCGTAGGCATCTGTATACTGAACCCTGATAGATGACATGAAACGAAGCTCACAATTAAAAAGCGACGAAACTCTAAGTGCCGGAGAAGTTGGGGGTTTCCCAAAAAGAAAAATCTTTCTGGACAACGAAACGCCTGCCACATTTCACACATGCAAAAAATTTGGGACCAACCCTACCGGGGATCGAACATGGATCACCTTGGTGGGAGGCAAAAAGCTCTGGCCACTATGCTAATCGTCACCAGTATGAAAATATTTAATTAAAATGTGCTTCTCGATACATTTTGCCTTAAATTGACTTTCAAATATTCACTCCGCATTGTAAGTAGTCCCTAAATCAACATTTAAGATGTATACGAATGTATGTAGGTGTATGCACACACGTTCTGTACTTCTATTTTCTTAGATAAAAAAAAATTTTATTTTTTCTTCCATACGACTTAATAAGTGCATGTCATATACAGTACTGAAGGAGAAAACCAATTAATCAGAAGTCATACAAATATAATGAGATGTGATCTATGTTTCAAAATTTGCATTAATTTAACAAGTTTTGATGCTTCAGAAGGGATAATGCGTATATATGTTCCCTTAAAAACAAGTCTATGAATTCCCAGCCGCGAAAATTTCGCGCAATCCCACCGGGACTGAACCCAGTCTATACCAGGCTTAACATCTCGTCGACATCAAGGTCATTAGAGATGGCGTCACACAACTTTGCAACAATGACAGAAACTGGCAAAGGAAAACATCCCAGGCCAGCACCCCAGTTTATATAAGTTTCCCACTCATATGACAAAAGCTCCTGTAACCACTGAGTTTAAACCTATAGTAACAAAAAATAGGAATGTTAACTTAATTTGAAATACTATCTCTAAAAAATTATTTAACAAAATATTTTAACTATCTTTATATCTTTCACTGCTGATATACTATTGTCATACACTTATGGAAGTTGTAACGTTTGCTTACTTCTGTTTACATGCTTAAGCAGTTTAATAATTTTGGATCGTTTAGTAAGTTTTCGTCCCTTCGGAACACCTTGGCGCCACTTGGACATTTTTGCTGAACACTTACACGATCTAAAAACAGCATATAATACACCAAATTCTTGAACAGTGAATGTTACTTGGCTACTGTCCATCCGCCAATTCTGACGGACAATGCATACACGCCCGGAACTCAGAGCTGGCGCGCGCACAGTACGTGACTATGCCTAGTTTGGCAACAATGCTACAGTCTATGAAAGGAATGGTGGGAGGGAAAGAGACTGGTAAGTGCCCCGGGGAGGGGTGTGAGTCAGGAAAGAGTAACAAGGAAAAAGATGTGACAATGGAATGCAAGAAGTGAAGTAGGGATGTGAGGAGTTGGCGAAAACTATGTGATAAAGTATGTGAACGTGCTGCTTTCCTACGTGATTCTGCAGGACTATTTCAGCTACGAAGAGAATGATTCTCTAAACACACAACAGATGTGCTAGTATCGGAAACCTGCTACAAGACGGTGGGACCTAATACCCCTTAAATAAACTACATACTGATTTCTTAGGGGATAAAGACTCTGACTATTGCTGGAATTTATTCATCTCACTTGTCCGTTTTTTTTTTTTTATATATCTTTATTGGTGA
The DNA here is from genome assembly GCA_003012365.1 of Medauroidea extradentata. Taxonomy (NCBI): domain Eukaryota; kingdom Metazoa; phylum Arthropoda; class Insecta; order Phasmatodea; family Phasmatidae; genus Medauroidea; species Medauroidea extradentata. Next base: position 22,650 of record PNEQ01095011.1, read on the forward strand.
GAATATTGCATAACTGTTATTCTCAATTGTCACTCATGGTTCATTGTAGTGTAGAATCAAAAGGAAATGCAGCTACATAATAATTCCTCATTAATATTGAGTAAACTTAGTTAATGTCAGTTAGAATACTCAAGATTTAATTTTTTTGATTAGCTGTAACTTTTTCATACCATGTAAGTGTTTTCTTCTACGAGGTATAATTTTATTGCATTGTAAGGTACTCTTAATGTATGAATCCATAATATTTGTTGGGTAATTTTATAGTGTGTTCCTGTGTGTTAATGATTTTACCTGCCATAACTTAATATGTTGTGTGTCTGAAAGAAAGAAAACAACTCTCAATTTTCTAAAGTTTTCTTTGGGAGAATGTGAGCTGCATTGGCAGTACCCACCCAAGTTTGTCCTGTATGTTGTCATATTAGCATTTTTGGGGCAAGGTAGCAGGTGTGTTACCTAGTGATTCTTTGTCTTTCTTTGCCATTAAAGTCAAACAATTTAATATCTGGTAGTGATTCTTTGACCTGTAGTATTATTAAATTAATTTGGGACACTGCAAAGTATAGACCTATTAAAATCAGGAGTTATCAGTGCAACAATGCTTACTGATTATAATTATTATGGTGATAATATGCTTTCATTTGATTATTATCTTGTTTCATTGAAAGAAAATTCATGCATTTTGACGCCAGCCAAAGGGCCAGCGCATGGGTTAAGTCCATAACGGTGCAACTGTGCAACATCAACAAGGCTCAGGCCTCATTTTCAGACTCTCCCATTAAGTGTAATTTTGCATGTAATAGTGAGTGTAATTGTGTTTTCATTTCCAGCAGTGTACATCGAGGCACGGGGGACATGTAAACATGCCGCCATGCTTGTGCCCGAAAATCACCATGTTTTCAGTGTTTACTTTCATATTGCAGCAGACATTTAGAAACGCGTCATTCAATATCAGCAAAATATGTAATACCATTTATTATGTAATTTAGTGTGTGCCATTTTCATAAAATATTACTTTCAATCATTTAACATGCACAAGGTACCGGAAGTGTGTGAACCCGGTAACGTGGCAAGGAGCCCTTAGCGGCTGTCTTACTCGTGGCAGTTCGTCAAAGTCGTCTGGAGAGGTGAGACAGCTGTCCGTGTGCACATCAATTTTGCTTACTGATTGTTAGTTTCAATAGTCTTCTTTAGTATACCAGTTCACCTTGCTCGCATACGTTACCAGACATCCCCATTGCATTGTGCGTCCGCTTAAACTAATAATTATTACCATTTTGGTACTTTTAAACTTGAAATCCACGTCCGTATTATCACTGCCACGTGGCTAGGAAATTCTGTATCGAGAGCCATCCAAGCTCATCATTCATTGTACGCGGCATATCACAGCTAATTATTGTTCATTATCATTCAGCGCATACGTTGTATCAATATTTTATGTTTCAGTGTAATTTTGAGGGCATAATTCATGTTTTTGTGACTGACCACGTGCAGGTTACATCACCACAGTGCTCCTGTGTTCATATAAGCAGTGCATCTACCACTCATTTCATTATCACGCATTCATGCAAGTCACATAGTGGAGAGCATCATTGTGTGTAAGGTGTGTTACCTGCCGCTCATCATACATCCGGCCTAACGCATTCCGCCACACTCTACGCAGGACTACTAACACCACTTGTAGAGCCCTACCCCACTGCAACGTGCACGGAAACGGCTGTCCTGTGGTCTGTTAGCTAGGAGAGCGCTAATTTCAACCAACATTATCTACGTCCGCTTCCAAGCGAACCTAACGGGCCACCCTAGTGGCTGCCAGATCCTTACTGCTCAAGGAAGTGCATTTTCACATGCTTCACGCGGATCACATAACAACCACGTGCAATATACCGGCAGGTCAGTGTCACAGCGCAGAGACAGCCATCACGTGTTAATCCAGTAATCAAGTACAACAATGCTTTGCCAGGGTTGCATAACTACGCCTACCTCGTTCATGCATAAGTAATTATTTCTGGCACTGTGTAATTCGTGTCAATAAATCTGCGTTGAACCGTTGTGTTACGTAATTTTCAACACCCTATATTTATAGTGTAACCTTTGTAGTGTATCAGGCGTACTGGGGGCGAACACCCAGTTATGACATAAGTCAGCATCCAGTTTCAACGTACCGGGTGGGATATCGAACCCGCTGAACGTACCACACCCTGAGGCATAAGAGTCTCCAAGTGCAATACCTGGGGAGTATTGCTGGCGCCCTTTCATCATAACACATAGATTCATAGCAGCAGCTTAGTTCGCTATCGCGATCCCACCCGACTGCGTTAATTTGTAAAGTGTAATATGTTTGTACTGTTCAACGTTTGGGACATTTTTGGAAGAGAGGGACAGATAAATGGCAAACTTAAAATGGTGCCAGGATACAGTCATAGGAACTACTTGCTTATTGCAAACCTGTATATTTAAATATTGAATTAACTGCATAAATTTAAATAATATTTTTTAACATTTCAGATGACATTGTAATTTTCACACATCTGTAATTTACTATGTAATTTTCTTTTATTTTATAAGAACTTTGTTTCGAGTGTTTGTTTTTGAATACGGCTGCCGAGTGGAGCTGTAGGGGGAAAGTTTGGTGGAAGTGGAGTGAGAGAGTAAAAGACGAATGAAGGAGATGTTTGGTTTGAGATGCCGAGAATGTGATTATATTGTGAGTGGAAAAATCGACAAATTAAACAATTGTATAGCGGTCGGTGGATTTATTTATGTCTTGCGAACCCACGGACATTAACTACCCTGACATGAGAAAGTCATGTTCTGCTAACCAGAGAAAAGATCGGGATTAGAAAACAATGTTGACCCATCACAGTTGCACCAGCTATACTACACTAGACCCCCGATTTTACGAATACTCACGGTTCCTCTCATCGCGTTCGTAAAATCGCTACCTTCGTAAATTCGAAAGCGGCTTATTTTTGCCCCCCCCCCCCCCCCCCCTTTATCAGAAAATTTTAAAATTGCATTTTTCCTGCAAAGTGTCTCTAGGCCCCGACTTCCGTAGCGTTTTGCGGTAAATTAATTAACGTAATAACGTTAACATAAATTGATATCAGTAGCCAGACATCACACTGTTGAGCGGTAGATATGACCGACCCTTGTACCCAAAAAATGAGAAAATCAAGATTTCAAGTGTCTTCTCTCGAGCGAATAGCCCGACTCCCGTAGCATTTAACGGAAAAATAAAGCAAGTGATAGTTTAAATATAAATTTATATCAATAGTCAGACGTCTTATGATCAAAAGAACTCCACTAAACAATAGATATGATCGACCTTTGTCCTAAAAAAAAGAGAAAACCGAGCTGTCGAGTGCCTTCTCACGAGAGAATACCCCGATTTGCGTAGCGTTTAACGGAAAAAAAAGTAGGCATTTCTTACTAGTAAAATGCCCTTGTAAATTATTCACCAAATAAAGAAGGAATAAGCGGATGTATTTATTCATTGCGCAGTTTTATATAACTTAACGTAAAAACATTCTCTCTGTTGAATTGTATGAGAATGTAGATACTAGTAGCGTGCAGAGCGGACAGATAGCGCAACTGTACGAACGTTCACAAGATGGCAGATAGATAGCGGCACCGCAGCATATACAAACGTTCCAAAAACGCCATTTTGTGACATTCTTACCTAAAATCGTCGAGAATTACATTTATAAGTGATTGAAAATAATCACTTTCACAGTCAGTATATGCATTAAAAATAAATTAGGAGTTCCGGGATTACGTAATACACGAACGTCTATTTATTTTCCAAGTTCGACATACCCAGAGACAAATGTTTCTACACTTGGAAAATAGGTAGCGCTATTATCGAGCTCACTTGTGAAACCCACGTTTTACAACATGCAGTAACACATTGTTTAAGCAAATTATGCGCCATTTTAATTGTTTTAACACAATAAAGAAAAATATCACGATATTATTTATAGGGTTCGTGTAAAAAAGTAAACTCATTCGGCGCGAGACGAGAGATATATAAGACGTCGTGAAACAGCCTAGAAGGAGGCTGTACTATAGTTAAATGAGCATATGTGCATGCACTGGAACTTTGCGTCTATAGTACGACCTCAATATAGATCCTAATACATCGTAGTAGAAGACTGGCCGGCCGGCTTGGTACAGGCGCCGCCGCCGCGCGGTTTTCAAACTGTCACTGCTGCATATTTTAACGGATTTTTGCTATTTTTGTTTTATTTTTAATATTGTGACTTACCAAGTAATAACTGCAACTCTACAATTCATATTTTAATGCCGTGAATTAGATACAGTATGTTTTATTCATTGCCAACGTAATTCCTTACAATTTTTTTTGTCATATAATTTTGTTATTTTTTTAGGGTTCCTGAAATTGTATTCGTAGAATCGCTACCTTCGTTAAATCCAGGGTTCATAAAATCGGGGGTCTAGTGTATGTCTAATGTATCCTTCCGCTTGAACATGACGTAACAGGGAACAATAATCCAAGATAAGACATTTCAAAATACAGTAAAATCTCAGTATAAAGTACTTCAGTATTAAGTACATTTCATTATAAAGTACATAATTCCAAACCCCCTAGAAAGAGTTTTTAGCAAAGTAACTGTTCAGTTTAAAGTATTTTCAATATTAAGTATACAATTTTTTGTTCCCTTCAAGTACTTTGTAATGAAATTTCACTGTACCAATAATGGTTATTACATGTTTGGCTATTTTTCCAGTGTCCATTTTGTATAGCGTCTTGTGTAACTTTGTTCCATTAAGTGTTTTTTGTATGCGGGGCTGGCTTGGCGACGCCGAACGCCATGTTAGGTAGCCGGAACTTGACGCAAGGAGGAGATAGACGGTTTTGTCTACCCTTGGTCCTTCACCAGTTATTGCACCAGCCATTTTTAGTTTCAATAGTTTATATCTTAATTACTGGAATCATTCTTGTTGTTTTGACCCAGGGCTCCTCACCCCCTGCCGGCCGTCGCATTAAGGGTCTTAATTTCGCTCATTTACTCCACCGCCAGCCTAGTGCTGTTTTGCCAAGTAACCTACTGGAGAGGTTTGTGCTCCAGGCCCGCTTAACTGACATTGGCCTTCTGCGGATACCAGTCTATTGTTTATGATGAGTAAACTACGGAAACTATTCATGTCTTTCATTTAAGAGTAGATATTTCGCTTACTTCGTCCCTAGTGACACATAGTGTACATTTGAGTGTGTTGAGGTGTGTAGACTGGCCCTAACACGTCCCTGAAGATCCATCATTTGGAGGGTGCAACAATCCACTGGTATGTAGCCTGCCCCGTGGTCATCGGCCTGTTGACCCTGGGATTATCATCAAAAGAGGTTTCCTCCGTGGCTTCTGCCGTGTACCCTTCTCCCCAGTATACATCTCATCTCAGCTCTCCCTACTAGCCAGTCCATTCCCTTAACTTCGTCACACACATACCGTCCGACTTACCTACCGAGTCAGTGCCATCATCATCTACATGTTGCCCCCCTAGCACCCACGTCATAAAGCCACCATTTCAACGTGGGGCATAGTCAACTTCGTCAATATGTTAGTGTACAAGGAGGGTGAGGGTAAAGGTAGAGAGAGAGAGAGATAAAAGAAGTGAAAAAATTCAAAATCTCAGAAACTTTTTTTAACTACAACAATATTTTGTAATAGATTTTAAAACATGTCCAGAAGTAGCCCATTACATGTAGTTTTGACATAAATTTTTAATTTATTTATGTTCATTGGTTTTTGCCGCTTATAAGAACTAAAAAAAGGGCAAATTTTGACTTTGAAGTGCCACTGTGGGAAAACTGGTTGAGCTAATTTTTTTTTGTAAGAGGAAAATGTACCCCCAAATAACGCCTACAAAACTAACACTATTTCATACAAATATAAAATTACATTTTCCCCACTTGGACACCTTAACATGAATCTGAAAAATGTATTTTCTCTTGGCGCATGAAGAGTGATTGATTGAAGAGATTTTAGTCAGCACTTAACATTTAGGTATTAGCACAGGTGAGGGGTGGCATGTATTTGGCAGTGCTTAAAAAATGGATTGGGGGAAATTTTAGATCCCCAAGAAAACTCACTCACCAGCTACATCATCCAGCACAATTCCCACATGCAAAAATTTGAGGACCGACCCTGCCATGACTCGAACCCGGACTTGGCCCATGAACTTAATCATTATGTACATAGGTGGATAAATAAGAGATCGTCAACATCCATATGGAAAATTAATTTTTTTATTTATTATAAACCAATATAACATAGAAAATGTTTATAAAACTTACAAAAATAAAAATTTGTGTAAATTTTTTTTAAATTCAATAAAGCAAAATTATTTTTTTAAAGTCTGTTTAGTCTTATATTTGTGGCTGCGGACAGGCAGAGTAAAGGTTAAGATATTTTTAGGCTGGCCTTTTCCCTTATTTATTTTTTGACAAAGCAACAAGAACTCCAATCCTAGTTTAGTTTGTCACCTGAATCTCTTATGAGTTGGATTGGTGGCTATGCATTGCAAAATATCTTAAGTTGGTTAGTTTACACATTGCTCCCAGTAAACTAGCCAAGTACCTCACCTAGTAAAAGTTCTTTGTTATCTAATTTAAATGTTTATGTAATATTTAAAATAGATAAATACACTAGACCTCTGATTTTACGAACCCTGGATTTTCCGAGGTAGCTACTTTATGAATATACTCTCACGAACAGTCAAAAAATGGCAAAATTTTCAAAATATAAAAGTTAAAGCTGTTACAAATGTGACGGCGCACGTCAGACAGTAATGTTCGGCCTGTGAGCACTACTACGTTATCATGTTGGTCTACCCCTCACTTTTTTATAATAAGGTGAAAAAATGATAACATAATATCATGCAGACAACTAACCTTTACATCATTTTCTTTCAATCTGTCAGATTCATTCAAATTATCAAACGATGATCCATCTTGTTTGAGCGGCAGAAAAACCTAAAAACACAAATTGAGCAAAAATTAATCACAGTACATCCTTATAGTGCATGAAAATATACTTTATCATCATTTGGACCTATGGTAATAGTTATTTTAGTACATTCAGGCGGTATTAGGAAGCATGATATATCTAACGTTCGGTTAAGTATGAGAACAACTGTGAAACATTCAGGGAGTGTACAAACAGTGATGGATAAACACCATACAGCTGGTGATATTACTTAGACACACTTTCCCTCTCATAAGCCAAAAAGAAGCCCATAGCACAACTGTAAAAAAGCACAGGCTGCTGCTCATGTAAATTTAGTGCTTACACAGAGCTACATAAATAGTGAATTATGTCACTCACACTTTATACAGCTGCTACAAGGAACATATTACTTTGAACAATCAATGAGTCATTAGTTACATAAAAATTCACTATAATTAAAAATTAAAGTAACGGAGTTTGTAATGAATAACTTCAAGAAAACTAACCTTTTCAAAAGACGAAGGTTTCTTTTCCTCTTCAAATATATCATGAGGTTCTTCATAATTTTGAAATGAAACTTCTTCACGCATTGGCAGATTAACCTTTAAACATAAAAAATAGGAAAAAATAACATACAACACATCCCTACAGTAAATTAAGATACTAGCAACAAACTACTTTCTGCAGAGAAATTAAATTATCCATAATATAACTAGGGAGTGAACTATTGTGCTACTTTTCTCTGTTTCAAACAATAATTTATACAGCCTCAAAAAATATTTGCAGCTACATATTTTTCTAAAATACAGGACGTCTTCCTATGATATAGTCTTACGATGTCGTTTGAATATTATATTGTTGGAAAATAGTAACCATTTGTTTCACCACTGATGCCAGCTTGTTATATTTGTAGTAGTAAAAGAAATGAATTTCTGCCTGAAATAGCAATGGTTATGCACATAAAATTCTGTACCTTACTGTAAACTTATGAACTTCCAAAGCAAGCAAATGCTTTCAGAATACAATGAGCATCCAAAAAATGTACTTATTAGAAACACAATGGTAAAATCTTTCCAAAGATGAATATATTTAAAACATTTTTCTGTAAAAGTAATACAAATATGCCCTACTTTACATTGCCTTTTGCTGTTAAATATGTACAAATGAAGTTAAGTGAAACATTATGTGTGATTACTAACTGCTCAGCACGTCTCAACATTTTACAAGCAATTTATGATGTCCTACATTATAAAGCAATGTCCTACATTTTGAACTGTGTGTACACTTCATTAAAAGTATTTGATAACCTTTCCCTCAAATGAACCATTTTTGAGAAAATAGACATAGCTAATGTGGAATCTTACAGGTAAGCAACATGCAATACACAGGTGTTTCGAGCAATCTCATTATCTAATGTACGTGATAGGTATCCAAAATCATTTTTTCAGAGACTGCAAACCTTGTTATTGCTAAACTGAATCGGTGTTTTTTGAAAGGGAGTACTCAACATTTTTGGCCATTATGGATATAGGTATCTATTACTGTTAGAATGACATCTGTGCAACTAATCTTTGTATGTGACAACCAGTTCTAAATATTTTGGATTGGTTTGAAAGGGCAGGCGGGCTGTTCAATAAAATTTACAATTGACTTAGTGATCACAGAAATTCTCATCTGATTTTTATAGATTTTCAGCTGAATGAAAGAAACAAAACATAACCTATAAGAAACAAAACACAATCTATATTATAAAAAAGTTTATTGCTGTTTATTATTTATTCTATGTGGAGTGGTTATTAGTACTTTAATTGCCACGCAATAATGGAAAACAATCGTATTCCTAGTCCTCACAAGAGGAAACCCTGCTTCGTATAGGTCAAAGGGTAAGAAGATCAAAGAAGCTCGCAGAACAGGACAATCCTATATAAACTACAAAGGAAATGAATATCCCCCCAAACATCCTGGATTCACTTGCAGGTGAGGTTAAATATTGTGTGATAAGCTAATGTTATAGAACTACATAGTGTGAAGTGTTCAGCCACTTCCCCATCTTGGTTAAATCTTTAAAAGGTGTTTTTCTTTTCTTATTTAAATTTATATGTAAATCTTTCTTAACAGGCTATATGCCATTTTCAGGGTGAGTTTGTCAGGTGTCCGGTATGATACAACAGAATTCAATAACTTAGTAATTGGGGACATGTTAATTTTAATTCACCTTTTCAAAATTCAATATAAATATAGTCAAGGAAATTTAAAGTAGAGTCATTTGATTATTTTCCTGGCTTGTTTGGTTTCAAATTGACCACCGTAAAATTTTAATTATTTTTGTTGGTATAACTTTTTCTTGTATTTTGACCAATTTTTTAGTTTTGGCAATTTTAGCATATTATTAAATTTTCCTTGATGAAGTGAGTAACTTCAGGTGTTGCAAGCTTCTCCAGGCTGTAGGATTTCTGGCGCCGACGTTGTGGTTGATCGCTTGCTTCATGGAATTCTCTCCATGACGTAGGTTATTGACGCACGTAGGTCAGCCATCACAGGGGGTTGCTTAGGGTATTGCGCCGCGAAAGTAGTTCCACTGTTGCACACTTTTTGTCCTCAATTATATTATATTTGTGTGGATAAATCATTTTATTTCAATGTAAAACCTATAAACAGAAATTTTGGAATCCTTTGTTATGTGTTTTAAGTGTCATTTTGCGGGTTTTGTTGAATTTTGGATACTGTTGTATCACTCCGCCGAGGTCCGCTATTAGTTACCATGTCCGTCGAGGGTTTATTAGTCGTGTAGTGATGGCGGAGCGGGAGAGACGTCTGGATGTTGTGAGGGCGCTGCGGGGCTGGCCCTGGGAGCGC
>PNEQ01095019.1:0-38399 GCA_003012365.1 Medauroidea extradentata
ACCAAACTACCAACTATTTAATCTGGCCACGACACCAAGAAAAATATCCTCCATCGGATGTGAGATAAAACAAATTTAACAAGCTAACCCGATAACTCTACACAAAGACGTAAAACATCAAATTATACAACATGTCCGAAGAAAAAACAGGACTCTCTTAAAAAAAGTAAACCTTGAAAATTTCCACCGTAACAATATATTCATGGTTTTATACGTATCGTATAATCCAACACTGCGTAACTTTATAAAATTTCAATCACAGTAAAATTACGTAAAAGTCTCTAAGGAATTGTATTTAGTGTAAGGTTGAATTAAAAACTAACACGAAATTAAATTTTTGGTGAAATTAGTATTTAGATTTTCGTACTGTCAAATAATTTCATTGTAATCGATTTACCAATTTCAAAGGTTTCATGACTTAAGTTCAGCTAAACATGCGCCTGGGCTCAAGAAGAGAGGGATTGGGAATATTTTAATAATACGTTAATAACAATTTTCTCGTAAAAATACATTTGTTGCAGCAAAGGTGATCATATGACAACTATGTATCTAGGCAGGGATTATAAAGTGTCGTATTGTTCAAAAGGATGTTTAGTTAATTGCTTTACAATCGTTGGTAATTTACTGCTTATAAAATCACTGCAGAAGAACTAAAAGAAATAAAAGTCAACGGATTTTATTGAAGTTGGAACTAATTTAACACAGTCTTTCACGCACGTAGTCGGACAAGAGACAGGCAGGCTCGTTGATCAACTCTTCCTATTTATATTCCGGCCACACTCGTTATGAAGTCATAACTTTAGAATACAGCTCTTGAAAGCCGTCAGCTTCTAAAAACCTGTTTAGTTCGTACCCACCTGAGTCGACTAAACAGAGTGGCAGACCAGTTTAGTCACTGTCCGCGTTTAACAACTTGTATTTTATTTATGTAGCGTGGAAACGATATTATTTCTGAATCAATATGTCATTAGGAAATAAAGATGTAAGAATCATTAAGAGGGAAATATAATCAAGCGCGTCGTGATATGGTACCAAGAACAGGGTATGGGATTAAATAGATATATGAAATACATAAGGCTCTGACTAACAAACTACAGATATTAAAGCACTGTTAACAAGCAGCGACGCCACAATAGGAAGGTTTAATTAGGCAGAAATAATAAGACTAAGATAAAACTTAGCATATTCATTTTTTAAATAAGGTCCAATTACGTAAGAAAATTTATTACCACGTATGACATACGGCAAACACACACCACATTTGATTACGTTTACGCATAACTATCACGCTCTTCATAAAATCTAGAGGAATCAATAACTACTACCGTGTCTTAAACGATGCAAAGGAAAACATATTTCACAATCAAATTTCACAATATGAACCCGAATCTCAAATGTGGAACACTCCACAAGATAATAGCGGATGATGTTATGAGGGAAGTTTGAAGGAGAGGGTAGTGCTAAAAATATAGAAGTCGCTGTAACATAAGAAAATCCACTGGCCAACAACAACGCCCGTCACATGCGAAACTAAGGAATGACCACACCGGAAACATAACCCAATTAACTATGGTGGGAGGCGAATAGTCTAGTCACTTAGTCATTTCGACAACTTGCAAACAAATCCAGTTAGTTGACCATACATGACAACATCAATACCCAATCAGCGCCTAGAGTATATTATGTCAAAAGTTTATCCAATTACAGGGAAATCTTTACAGAGTATAGTTATCAGAAGAGATGGTGATTTATCACGAAATTTTCTAACTCCAACAGGCCCTTGAAAACGTAAGTGATTGGATAATATCTGTCCGACACGACTTTTTTTATATAATTATTTGACTGTCACAGGGCGTGAAATTTTACACCAGGATAATTCTAATTTTTTCTGTCATGTAGGGTAACAGTTTCACGTACCGAATTCAACCAGCATCATAAACATAGCTGCCGACACGCTCAACGTACGTCAATTCTTGCGATAAATCACAGTCTGTAGTTAACAGCGTGCAAGGTATCTTTCACGGAGTACCAAGCAGATAATGAGCGAAATATATGTTCTACGATTTCTCGTCTTTCTACGTAAATATAAGTGAACGCACTCACTCATGGTCGACGTTGCAAAACAACTCATGTGCGTGATTCTGAGCTCGAGCGATTCTGTGCTCGAGCTATACATAGATGTATCGATATTTTTCTAGAAACAAATTTTTTTTTAATTTTTGTATCTTTTTATGAGTTAGGTTTAGGTATAGTCTCTGAGTAAAAATTGCTTAATGGTTTAGTCCTCGGCAAGTTAACAGATGATCTCAAGTTCTTGAAAACCAGCTAAGCGAAATTGTGGCTGCCGGAAAACAGTGTATAATTTGAAGTAGCCACCGTGGTCAAAATCCGAATTTTTCACTTCTGTTTTTTAAGCATTGCTGTTGATCATTCTTAATTACAAAGCCCTCAAGTATAAAAACCAAGTGGTTAAACATCCCTCTGCCTGATATTTGACCCTCTAGGAGATCTAGAAGTTGTCGTTCCTGCTGTAATGTAAACGTGCTGGAATGCGGGATCGCAGTCCACGTTTTGAAGGCGTACAGTAAAACAGCCGGTGTTCACACTTACTGAACTAAACGCTTTAATATATCAGATTAAGAAGTACTTTTTCATATTAGCTTCAGGTTATGATCGAAAAGTTATATATTATTTATTTATTTGCAGCGTTTTAAGAGAGGCGTGTATACTGACAGCGAGATACTTAATTATGAGAATGTTCGTTGGTTTTTGAAAGGTATTGCCGCCGTCTTCCGCGACGAGGTTTTGCGTGGGCGTTCTTTAAGCATTTATAGGCCTATGTACAACTTATTAAACCTTTTCTGGCAATGTGCGCTCTGTCACTTGGAGAACATTAATTATTCAACTTAGCGAATTGACTCACAGGATACTAAATTTCAAATCGATCAGACCAGTAGAATTGCTCACATTCACTAAAAAGAACTAGAAAAGAGCTGATGATCTTTAAACGGCCGAACACATTTCCTTGAATCATAGCTAAGAACACTCGATCAAGTCATCTTTCAAATAAAAAAAAAACGCATCAAAATAGGTCCATTCGTTTAGCAGCTGCGATGCCAAGGACAGACACGTCAAACTTATATCACCTCTCTTTCGGGGGTTAAAAAAAATGGAAGTTGTGAAAATGCCCAGACGTATTGCTGTATCAGTTTTATTTGACTTCTGTTTTGCAAATAATTTTTTTCTTCAAACACTTTGTTCTTGTGTGACAATATGTATTTCTTAAGAATCCAGCAATTGTTAAGTCATGTAATTATACTTAGATTAATTTGTATAAGTAGTTTAAATAGTTTAAATTGATGAATACTGATTAGCATAAATTTGAAAACTTTCATGTGTACCATTAAGTGAAATTTTCTTGGATCTTTGTAAACTATGTGTATTTTGACGGCATTGTATGCTGTTAATGATTGTTTATCTTTTTGCACATTTCAATAGCGCATTTCAATTTAATTTTAACAGTAAATTTGTTATGCACCCTTTTGACACTTTCGGTAAATTGTTTTTATTATATATCTGTATGTATTAGTTGGCTAATTCTTCAACGACTGTTAGAGTTGTGCAAATTGATATTTGGTGTACGCGTGCAGTATTATGAGAAACAGTATTACGATTTCAGTTTAAATATATGTCAGTCTCTAAAAATTGGTATTAATTTTTCAAGTAGAGTTAAAGGAGATGGTGAAAGACGAACTTCAGTTTTCAATATTTTCCTTGTTACTAACTTTTCAGAAGGCATATCGACTTTTTCGTCACGACATTCTCTAAATAATAGTCACACGTGATATGATGATGCTATGGAAGTAATTAACTTTCCAACAATGCAATAAGGTGTTGTAGACTATTATTTAAAGCATAAAAGGTTAACATGTCAATACGCTTCCTTAAAAGATTGTAACGCAGAAAACAATGAAAATTAAAGACGGTCATGCACCACCCCCTTTAAGCAAGTACATTTTACTGTATTTGTATGTTCATACAGAATATAACAATTGTATAGTGTTTTACTGTCAATATTTTTCGTATTAATGTGTAACTTGTTTTTGTAGATGATAAAACAAGGCCGAGCATAATATTAAATTATTTTTAAATTATTTAATTAATTGTTTACAAGTCTGGTTTCTGTATTAATACTTACTGTCACCAAACTAGAACGAAAATTACTAAAGAATCAAAAGTCCAAATGCATGTGACTGTCACTCGATACTTAGCATCCCCCCTCCTCGCCACTGGAAAAATATTTCTGGGTACGCACATGGTATTGGCTACTAACACGTTACTGACTATTCACATTAGCTCTCATTGGCTTACAAAATTCCTTAGTGTCAATGTCAAGTAGTTGTTTTGTTCAGTAAAAATGGTAGTGTTTATCGTACCCGGCCAATAAAAATCAGACTTTGCGGGATATGTCGTATTCGGCTTAGTTATACTTTCAGTGGTGTATTTCAGAGCAACTATGAAGATTATGACAGGCATGTAAATATATATTATAATTTATGACATACTAAGAACTTTCTCAGTATTACAAATACGAGTCCTGATTCAGTACAGGTACAAAATTTACTGTATAGACAAGAAGGGAGGATCGTGGTATTTTTTATCTTGAACGGTATTTTTTTGTGTATCGCATGGAAAGTAAAAAATACACTAGGTATAAATATTTTGAATTAAGTATTAGCTAATGTAGTCTCAATGTGACAGATATGCAGTCGCAAAGGACAGATTTCAAATCGAAATAGTCTAGGTCATTTACTGGAAATTTGCTGCTGGCCTAAGGTAACTCGGTTGAAGATGCCAGTCATGCAGATTTATTACGATTTGTCAATTATTGTTTAAACTTTTAAAAAAAAACCTAGAGCTCATTATCAAGTCTCCAACGAAATTAGTATCCCCTCGTAATATGTTTGCACATTTATTCAAACATGAATGCTTAGCTATCCCTTTATGTGTTGCATCTTTTGAGTTATCTTTATTTCCTGCACATCTCCACACTACTCTCAAAGCAACAAGCAAGATTGGGAAATGTGATGCACTTTGTATTATTAAAAAAAAAAAAAAAAAAAAAAAAAAAACTACGTATCCCAGCTTGCTAGATGTTATTATATCACTAAGGTTCGTGTTGGATCAGGTGAGAAGGAAAAAAATACATTCATTTTGGATACTTACTTTTCTTTATTTATTGCCTAAACATTTACTTGGCATAGGAAACCCAAGAAAAACCGAAATCAAGTTGATCGTACCGGGAATCGTACTGGGGACTTCCCGAACATGAGTCTACTGCTGTGCCAACTCGCACAGTATTCCAATAAAGCCGAACATAATTGGATAATTTCAATTTTAATTAATTTTTTCTTGTAAAACATATGTTGCTGGTTGACAATTATTACTTAGCTTAACAGTTTATGGACTGAATCTGATTATTTAAGCTTACCGCGTTTCGTAGTAAGTTGCTTGTGTATTTATTTAAGGCCATGCTCCTCCATTTCTACTACTTCAAAGGTAATTAATTTTAAAATTTTAAACGAGAGTAGATATCAAAAAATTGTTGGACAGTTTTGAAGAAAAAGATTATTCTATGTAGAGGATTTTTTTCTAGATAAAGTACACAATGGTTTCTACTAATTTTGCAACTATGGAAATATCTACTATTTAGCAAATTAACAAATCTATACATTTCAGTCTAAAAAAATTAAGGTATACAGTAAAAATGATTTCTAACAATTTCGGTATCTGCTCTCGTTTAGGAAAAAAAAAACATTTACTATAGTGAGAGCAGTATAAATGATGGACGATGGTCTTAAAGGGTATTGATCCCTACCACCTTGGATTTATCTGTTTTTTCTCGATAACTTCCATTCCAGTCGATGTATCAAAACTTTTGTCACAACAGGGCATAGATACAAACTTAATCGTTTTTCTGTAATTGCTGGAACCATAATATATTCATTATTTTGCAACGGGAAACAGCTGAAAAGGAAAAATTGTTATATTTACGGGAGCGACTACAGAGGCCACAAAATTAACAGAAACAATGCCATATGGATTCCAAAAATTTAATGAAACAATAAACTATGCCTTGTCAGCGTGAAAATTAGCAAAACAATGTGTCTAATCCCTGATTTATAAGAAAAACCGTAAATCAGATCTGACATGTATCAGTCCCCCTTAAGAGCAAAGCACACACATTACAGCACGCAGCCCCGATTGCAACACCCCACACTTCATTCGTAAAGCCCAACGAAGGAACGCGCTCCAACCCTGTTCGGAATTGTTCTTTTGTGCATGTCGCCCGCCTCCCCTCTCAGAACAACACATATATCCTGCTTGTTAACCTGCCTCACACCCCTCCCTCCCTGCTCCATCTGCTCTCTCACCTCGCTCCACGGCCAGAGCGGAGGGAGGAGAACAAAAAGGAAGAACACCTGATCTTTCACTGTATACCACGATGGCCACACCTCCTGGCGAGAAGGACCATGAATCAGGGGCTTGTTAACCTGGCGTAACCTCTGCGCGGGTTGCCGCGGCGGAAGAGCGGCCTATGCCACCTTCTCCTCCCCGCGGGCCCGTAATTGTTATTTTATCGGCCCGTCAGCAAACAAACCAGTCATCGAGGATGAGAGTGTGGGAGGTGGGGGAGGTCTCCGGCAGGCACTCCGAGGCTGCACCAATCACGTCAGCCATCCGAGGCGCTGCTGCATTTCCGCGTCCTATCATTGCCGGCCGCAGGTATGCGAGCCAGTGTGGCCAATTGAGGTATGTGGAAACGGAAAAAATATATAAAAATATCCCGCAAAAAAAAATTGTAGCTTATTCCGTTAAGTCCAGAAAAATACTCTTGGAGAATTATTTTGGTATTACTTCTGAAATTTTTCATACCCTCAACAAAAAATTTCAGTATCCCCTACACTAGATAGGCTATCTGATATGTCTGGCAACACTGTAGGCGAATAAAATATTATTTACCAAGGAAATTTTCATTACACTGTTCCATAACATACGTATAATTTTCTTCTTCGGCATGTAATGGTATCTTATATGAACTTTTATTTACAGTGAGTGTATCATGCGCAATACACGAAAATGGATGTGGTTTAAATTATCTAACGCCCATAAAGCGGCAGGCCTAAAAAACAATAACTTAAAGAATTTTCCTTGTGCCTTGAGCGCATGAAGATATCTTTTCGTCTGTATTATGGGACACCCAGCTGACTTAGCTGCTAAAAATTTACGATTTGTATCACACATCCATGTGAAAATAAATGTTTTCTTTTCTTCTACTGAGTAGTATAATAACTATTTAGGATATTCAGCATTTTTTTAAAATCAGGAATGTTTTTATTTTTACCTGTGAAGTTGCCGGGAAATACTCGAATTTATCTATTTGTACGCTTTCTTACTTGAATGAAGATGCAAGGTTTAATTTATAGGGTGTCTACATTTATTTAGTTTTCGTTGCCGTAAGAAGAGAATCTCTTTCGTATCTTCTATATATTTTCTTTTGAATGCTCGCATTACTATTGAAAAGTTATTTTTATTTATTCACGCAACATTTAATTGATTTAACACAAAATAGTTTTTTTACGCGGCCTATGTTATCCGTCTTTGTTTCTTTCCATTCAGCTCCATATGTAAATTCAAGGAGTCAGGGGAAACAATTAAATTTTTAAATTTTAACTGTATGATCACTTCCAAGTGGAATGTCATGCATAAGATAGTTCAATTTTAAACCTGCTCTTACAGTAAGCTAAGTTTAAAACCTTTCCGGTCGATCTAATGTGATGGCTATGTTATTATGTACATTGTGTTTATTGTTTTTTATTCCAAGTTAGATATTTTGGGACTGCCAACACACACCAAGAATTTTACCCCAGAATGCAATGAAAATTGATTCGTGTAAAGTAAAACGACAGATATGCGCCGTAAAAGCTTTGTGTGAAACAGTGGCTACAGGAAAGAGAGCAAAAACCGGACAATAAACTAAGAATAAATTTCATCCTTCATTATGGGTCAAATTCCTCACAGATAGCATAGGTTAAATAAATTAATTAATGGGAACTAACTATTTTCAACAACAGTTTCTAAATTCATCTCTAGGCATGTTGTTACCATGCATATTCAACGAGGTGACAATTTAACATACTGTGCTCTGTTGTTAATAATGTACACTCAGTTAAATGTTTTTCTTTTCATCCCCGTAGAGAAGCGGCTATTACCTGTGTATAGAGATAATTCCATCAGTCGCATAGAGTAGATCCACACAACCTTGGAAAACTGAAATCAGATAGGCTTGAACCGGTTTCTTCTGAATGTGATCGACTAATTTATGGAGTTAGACGCTGTGTCCCATTATATTTAGGATAAGGACAAAATACATAAGAGAATTTTAGTACAGAAAAAGGTAGGCCTAATTGTAGTTTTAAGCCTAATTTTTTTAACTAGTCTGTTAAAGATATGATAAACCACACAATACATTATAGTATCGTAGATTTTTTTTTTAGTTGAAGTCATGTTTTATTATTTTTCCGGTGTTTTAGTAATTTTTGTAGCTTGAATCATCCATAGAGACGGGAAAAATTTGCGGTTTCACTGACCTGTAGGGTAGCCTCGAAGAATATGTGTGAACTCAAACATACAGACTGCACTCTGACACTGTAATATGGGCCTGTATTACTAATATGTAGAGACATGCAAAATTCGCGTTATCATTTGGTAGCAGACTAAACTTCACTTTCCTATACTTACCAGAGCATAATCTGAGATTCAGTTGGCCACGAACTTTTTTATATGTTGTCATTAACGTGTGTTACGTCTTTACAGAGATTGGCCTATCTACCGTGTAAGCATTCTCCGCGGCAAGTCACGACAATATCGGTCAGCGGGAGACGTCGAACAAGCCTACAGTCACTTGGAGTCTAGTCAGCTGTCAGAAAATAACGCGAATTTTGCATGTCTCTACTAATATGTTAATTATTGGCTCAGCGACTTCCGGTTGGGGTCAGATAAGTCTAGGTGACATTATTACATAGGCCTATTCTGGATTTTCAGCTTGTATCTGAAAGAAAACGCAAATTTTTTATGTCCACAACCACTAGCAACCATCAGAGCACTCATAACTGTACTGTATAGTGACAACTCGTCTCTACTGCAATTGCCGGGATTGGTTGGCATTTTGACCAATCAGAATCGAGCTTGCTAACACTGAAAAAAATCTTTGTTCACGGTATGTCTTTTTCTTTTGTATTTTAACACGAGTATAAAGGCTTCTCTTGTAAATTTTTTGCATGTTTACTTACTAAAGGCGTCTTTGTAATATAATTGTAGGAAAATGTGTATTTTTCAGGTTTTTTTAACGATGAATAAGTGTTTCAAACCTTCATGCGTACGTATGTGATAATTTTTGTTTAATATGAGAGTTTAAAACTTTTACTCTATTTATGTTCATTCATTAAAAACTTTTTACACCTTAAGTGCACTATAGAGAAAATTTTAGTTGTTACAAATATATTCTTTTTTGAATTTACAAATCCTTGTAAATGTACAAAGATTTTTTTTCTAAAATAATTTTTTACAGTTATAAAGGTAAAGTTTGTAATGCTATAAAGAAATTTTATATACCGAAAAGTTCCTTCGCTATAATTTTTTTTCTTAAAATTACGAAGCACTTTTTGTAGATTACAAAATTTGTCATTGTACAAAAATGTTTCTTGTAAAATGATTTGTTTATACAGTTACAAGGATTTTATAAAACAACTTAGGAAAGATTTTCTCTATTAAAATCATAGGTTCGCCAGATTTTACATAGTTAGGGAAAAAAAATCACATCCTCTGGGAAGAAGATTTCTGGAATGAAAAGAATTTTAGTGTTAATTGCTTCCTTCAAAATTAAAAATAAATTAAATATACACTGAATGTATACAAACAAAAAAGACGTTTCCGCACGGAAGTTAAGGTGGTCGAGGGTTGAAATGCGTAATATACTGTATATGCGCTGGGAAGCGGGTTCGAATTTGCGTACTTGCAGTATTTTTTTCTAAAAATAATTTAATGTAAAATATGTTTATTCAAACTTATTTTGTAAATAAGTTTAGTGTAATTATTTAAATAAAATTCCTTATTTCAAGTACATACGCAAGGCTATAGTTTGTAATTTTACGAACACATACCTTGTGTTTGTATTACAAGGACAGCCACTGTAGTTTTGCTAGGAATTTCTTTGACAACATTGTTTCCAAGGATTTTCTTTGTAATAGTACAAACAAATGTTTACAGTGTAAGTGCATTGTGTCTTTGTCATGTGATTTTGTTGAGGTGTTGCTTATTGAAACTTTGAGAAGGGCATTTCAAATTAATCTTTGTAAATATTAATTGGGTGTTAATCTTCATAATGTGTCTTCTGTAATGGATTTGTTTTAGTGTGTGTAGTGGGAAATGTTTGCTATTGGCTCGGACTTAACATTTCAGTTAAAATAAGTACTTTTCTTGTGTTCACTGAATCGAAATATTTGTCGGCTGTTCAGAGATGGAGGACCAAACCTGTAACCAATGCTTTGTAACAACCCTACTTTCTTGTGTTTTGTGGTCTTCTTGACTGGTATATATATATTTTTTCGAATATTGCATTCGTGACTATCGATGCAATTATAGATTTACTAAACTGTGAAATTTAATTTTTTTGTTATTTCAGTATAAAATTTAGTCATTGCATTATCATTTTGTGGCATATATCATAATGATATCTCAATTTCTCGGTGAATGTAACAATTTTACAAACCTAATTTTTATTTATAATTTTTGAGTATGTTTCGTTGCATATGTTTATTTACGTCATCCTCGCAATCAGAAGTCGCCGAAAATATGTGGTTTTCTCCTTCATTCTGTATCAGTTCTGTTTATTTATGGATGTAGAAAAATTAGTTAATTCGAGAAAACTTCATTAAATAATTTGTACTAAAATGTTGATTTGATTAAGTTTAGCTTCCTTTTTAGTTTTATACTCTCTTGCAGCTTGGTTGATTTTCTATATTGCTGCCACAGTAAAAATACCCTCTTTGTCACAGCAAATTTTTGTTTTAATATGATCCACTGCAAAGTAACTTTGCCGCTTGAAGTAGTAAAATCTTGCTTTACAGCAAAGAAAATATAGAGAACATTAGTTTCGTGTCACATTTTGTCTTAAAAAAAGAAGTTTTCTTTGAAAATAATATTAATAAGGTTTTCTATTATCTTTGAAAGATATGTGCAAAAGGCGTGAATGACTGGATTTAGTTGCTTGGACATATTCTATTGCGAAATAAATGACTGTCAAAAGAAAACTAAAAATTATACAAAAACATAAATAAGCAGAGTATGCTTTAGTCAACAGGATACATGCACAACATAAAATTCCAAAAATGGTATCGGGTCAAATAAAACAAGGAACAAACCGATAATAAATGATGTAACAATAATTAAAAAAAGAAACCTATGTTAACATGCGACACAACTACGAGACGAAACAAAAACAATAGATATCAGACACGAACAGAAATACAAAAAAAAAAAAAAAAACCCAACGATGAGACGAAACAAAACACAGTAGTTTTCCAGACAGTCAGTATTAACGACGTTTCGGGAACTGGAATCTGTTCCCGTCATCGGGTAGGCACACAGGGTTCAGGAACACGAGTGCGACTGATAACGTCTTGTGTTTGTGACGTACCTGTTGGGTTATTCTGTTCTGTGTGTAACAGCGTCTTCTCGCCTTAGTTATTGTCTGTACTGTCATGCTCTTGCTGTCCTAAGATTTCTCAATTTTTTTTTTCGTTTCTGAACATTTAATTTTTCATTTAATTTTTTCTTTGTATTTTCTGTGAATTGACGGAATTACTCTTGGCAATTTTTTTTGGTTTTATTATTTTTGTATGTGTTGACTACAGTCTGTTCAGATTGTTTTTTCCTCTGTCGATTTCTTGGTTCACTCTAGGCTTTCAGAGACGACATAGTACTGCAATTACGTTTGTCCACTAAATAAATTACCCCATTACATGAATATTTTAAAGACATTATTGCCCCTAATTGTCTAAAGGTTTCATAGCCAACTCAGGATTTGGTAAACTCATCACTAAGTAACGCTTGCCCTAGAACACTTCACGCTTCGCCACTCAATTATTTGGCTGCTGATGTCACTGTCGTACCTGTTACCATAAGAAAAAATATTGGCAGTTATTATGCTTGTATCTCACATGACAGAATTACAAAAAGTTAAGCTATTTTAATTGCAGAAATATTGCCAGTTAGTATTTCATTACAGGCTACGATTTTTTATGTTGAATCATAACCGCCAATCACGTTGAAATGCAAACAAACAAAATTGTGAGAATACATCCATTTTAGATGCTATTCGAGGTAGCTCTGAGAGTTCGGTTTTTCTCTTTGAGCCAATTTTAATACTTGTGCTATGTGTAATTTTTATCATTAAATAGTACCTCACGTGTAGTTGCTATAGAAAATGGCCGATCAGATAGAGTTTTGAAATTTCCCAAACATAAGTACTTTCTTAGCCATTACTAGGAACAGGCAAAATTCGAGTTATTACTCGTGAGCATACTAAACTCCAAGTTACTGTGCAATTATATGACTTCTTGTGTTGGCCGATATCTTCATTGAAAGAAAAGGAATTGTTGTAGGTACTGTAATTCTGTTTGATTTCCGGTGCTATCTGGGTTTTTGCATTAAAAATATGTCTTGTAGAAGTAACAATATGTTCTGTGGGAAGAGTAAAGTGCAGTTTTCGTTTACAGAATATACTGTTACATCTGCAGAAGAGATTGTTGTACAATCACGATAGTACCGACTGTTGTCCATATTTTAACGGAATTATAGTACCTACAACAATACTTTTCTTTCATTGTTGTGTGGTACGCCTGAAGAACTTTTTCAACCAGCGATACAAGGTGAACTGTTATATATCCACTATGCTGTAATGCGAGAACACAAAGATATGGAGGCTCGGAAAAAATTACATCACGTAGTGTGTTTGGATGAACATAGGTCAGTAAATTCTAGCCTGTTGCCGCATAATAACGCGAAATTAGCACGTATCTAGCCATTACTTACTTGAGTGTGAAAAAAAAGTAAAATTAATTCGATGGATAGTAATTTAATAAGACTTTAATATGCGTCCTCAATGGATAGATTGACGTCAGCTTAACACGTTGTACTTAGGGACTATCGGGCAACTGTTAAGCCAGTAAGAGTAGGCTTTATCGATCGTGCACTCTCAAGTCCCGATCTCTCTCTTTCCTTGGATTATACAAATATTTGACGGGTTATATCCATCCTATATAGTCTAATTTTTTCTGCTGAATTCGTTAATGTTTTCTTCATTATTCATTGACACATATTAAAATGTTTAAAACGTGTAAAGGTTGGTATAATTGTGTATATTCTCTTAAAGCTTGTTTTCTAGAACACTAATTGGTTATAAAAAATTTTATGCGAGTAAATGTGTATTGAAGGATTCACCCCAGCTTTCTCTTAAACCATATAACTTAAATTTTGCAATTCTCTTCTAACATTTTTGAGAATCCGTGACTTCATTCACTTTAAAACATACTTAGATTTGGTTAACGTTATTCTTTTAGTCGATATTATAAATGGCAAGTGCTTACTTTAGTAAATAATTTTGAGTTGTAGTTTCTGTGTTGTAAATTCAGTTCTTCCAAAATTTCAAACGATCACGTAAAAAGTGAATAACATTAAACTTGCGCAGTATTTGTTAGTCCAATATTAAGGATGCTTAAATTCTTAAACCGACAAATATGCCTAATCTAGCTAGCCTGGGACTGTTACTTAATCCATTTGATTTTTCACTCATGATGTGCTTCTACAGTAACTAAATCACACTTTAGCAGAATCTAAGCTTAACAAAGAATTTCCGTAGTGTAACAATCTTTACTGTTTTGCGTTCTTCCATATTTATGTTAGATTGCATGTTTCCAATGTAAGTGCATTTAAAATAAAATGTAGACTCGTTTTCAACCTGGAGTGTACTGAAGAATCTAGATTAAAATGTTACTGTAAACACTACTACATAAACACTACCACATTGTGATGAAGTAGCAAAAGGGGTGACTAATTTGATAGAACAATCGCCAAGATTGGTGTGTACTGTTTTAGTTGAAGATTTTACTTTTAAAACCCCCGTCCGACTTAACTGAACGTTGACGAATTGATCATCATGTTAAACTGTCGGTTTTCTGCAGGAGGTCATAGTTAGAACCAGGGGTGAAAATAATATTGCAACAATTTGGTTCAGTGCCTTACGTTCATATATGCAGCTCTGCTACATGTTTGTTGGTAGAATGTATTAGTGCAGAGGCTGTGCCAATTAGAACAAGGTTATAGCTACACCACAGTCTGTAATTTGCGGGTTCATTCTAAAAAATTTTTGTAAAATTTACAAGGGTATTCTTTGTACTTTTACAAGTCCTTGTAAAAGTACAAAGAATATCCTTGCAAAATCATTAGTTTATGAAGTTACAAGGGTAAACTTTGTAATACTACAAAGGAATTCCTTGTACCTATACAGACAGTTCCTGCACTGTAATTTATTTTGTAAAATATGACAAGGCACTTCTTCGTAGTTGCACAAACTTTTGTAAATGTTGAAAATATTCCTTGTAAAATTATTAGTTTATAACGTTTAAAGGATTTTGTTTCCTGCAAAAAAACTTAGGAAAAAAATGTGGGGAACCATAAAAAAATCGTAAGTTCGCCAGAAATTACTTATGCAAAGATCACAACCTATGAAAAGTATTTTCTGGAATAAAGTGAATATTTATATTAATTGCGTGCTTTAAAAGGAAGAATTATTACTGAACTTTACATTGAATGTCTACAAATAAATAAAGCAGAAGTATGTAAGTCACGGTGGTCTAGGGGCGCCGACCCCCCGTAGCTGAGATGGTTGAGCGACCGACTTGGATACGAGGGGCTCTGGGTTCGATTCCCGGGCCTGGCTGGGTGCAAAATTTGTGTTTGTCCGTTAGCGTCTTTTCAATTGTCAGAGTCACCATATACTGTCACAACTGGGGAATTGTCACATACTAAAGCTGAAAAAAGGGGGGGGGATGTTTGGCTCGTTGGCGATGTTGCGACCTCGCCAAGGAGCCTAACATATTTTTTTAAATTAAAAAAAAAGGGCAGGATCGTAGATTTTAACCGTTAGGAAAGTGGTTCGAAACTTAACACCTCCCAAGATTGTTTTTTATTTTTTCAAAATAATTTCTTGTTTACTTCCTTTATTCAAAAGTTATTTGATAAATAAGTTCAGTGTTATTTATGAAGTACAATGAACATTCAAATTTATTTTTTTCCTTATTGAAAGTACAGCTACAAGACTAGTCCTTGTAATTTTACAAACATATACTTTGTATTTAATTACAAGGATAACCCTTGTTGTTTTACAAGGAATTTCTTTGGCAACTGGGTTTCCAAGGCTTTTCTTTGTAAAAGTACAAACAATTTTTTACAGTATAGAACCCTTAGAAGCCGAGATATAAAGGTATCCAATCGCTGACCATGAAGCAGAGCTGTAGATGTGCACATAAGGCATTGGAATCAACTGTTGCTTAACTATTTTTTTTTACAAAAATCACTGGCTCTAGTCATAGTCATCCAGGGCTAGACAATTTTTAAGAGTCGTATGTGTAAGTGAGTTATATATACATATAATGTGCGAATTCTTGGCTACATTGGCATTTTTGTCTTCAATTTCAGTTTAGCCCAGGATTAGAGTGGTGTGCACATCATACGTTTGTTTCTGGACATTCTGTATGTGTATGTGCGTGTGTACACACACATACACACATGCATGTACTATACCAAAATTGATCTTGGTATACGTGTATTTATGTACGAAATCGATAAACTCCGACACCGGTTGACCGATCACCATGAAACTTGGCACATATATGTATTTTTCCACGGAGAAGAATGTCATACAATACATTTTACTCTAGCTCGCCAACTCGCTACTAAATGGCGCTGCAGCGTATTTAACTTCCATGCCGTTCATCCGATCCCCATGAGCAGTCGTATATTTGAACACGGAGAATATTTTAGTGATATCCATCAGTGGCGTATCGTGGTCGTGTTCCAAGGCATGCGGTACTAAGCAGTGACTATACACAACTCTGAGTTGTCTGTGGATCCATTAGACTGGTAGAGGTACGTAGAGTTTCGGGCCTGTAGCGTACAAGAGGCAAGGAACGTATTGTCCAGTTATACACCTCGGTCTACACAACACATGTTTATTGGATGTCAGGTATAGACACATTGAGTCCACGTGATCAAAGTGTATATTTGGAGCTTATATTGCATGGCTTGGAACACGACCACGATAAACGCCACTGATATCCATTTTGCTATAACTCGCCACTATACGGCGGTGCAGCGTGTCACCTTGTATACATGGCTTCCCCTTATGGCATTTAGGAAAAAAAATGGGACAGGGTTCGTAATTCGACAGATATCAATAATTTTATATACACTTACAGGACAACGTCAGCTGAGTTCTGCTATTATTTTCTATAAACAAAGAGAAGTATACTACAATGTAAATTAAAATAAATATATTGACTATTAATTTTAATAATTATAATGCACTATGTTTGCTTTTATTGTAGTTTGAGAGTAATTTGTTCGTATTTCACTGTTTGACTAAAATATATTAGTGCATGATGTGCAGCCCAGGTTAACTCCATGTTTAAATTTCAATGCGGCTTGAAATATGTTATTATAAATGTTTTACTTTCGGTCGCTCCATTTTGGCTTCAGCTCAAATAATTTCCAGCCTGAATTCAAATGCACCTTGTTGTTGTATAACTTTATAACCTTCCTGTGTTATTTATAGAGACTTATTTGTATAAATGTGATACATGTTCCAGTTTTTATTTCAGGTGCTATTAATACTGAATAACAACACCGAAGTATCTTTCTTTTTTGGATACTTCATAAATTCCGAATCCAGTCTGTCAGTCACACGAGACATTCTAGGTGCTTCATAGTTAATGAAACTCGCGCTTGGTTTCCTCTATGAAACAACTGCACATCGCCGCGTCTCCAAGAAACGGCGACTCTCGAGTGTACACCCTTGGTGACGGGAAACAAAAAGTCTTAAAATATATATTTGCCCAAAATTAGCGACCAACCACGCCTGCGATCGCGGCAACCATGGGTACGTCAGCACATGGTGACGACCACGTAGAAAGCAAATCTTAATCAAATAACCGGACTCCCGCGAATTTCCGCGGCTCCAGGGCTCATCCACCTCTTGTGACGACGACGATGATAGTCCTCAAATCCGCGGACTCCCACGGCGAATCCGGGCACGACCACACCTCGTGGTGGTTACGGCGAAAGCCCCCCTCAAGCTCCCTATCAGACTCTTTGGCGGCTCTCTCACTCTCTCTCTAAAAAAAAAAACTCCCCTATTACACTCCCAACCAATCATATTCTCGGTGGGCGACTGACAAAACTGGGGTTATGCTCGAGTTATCAGTCGCATGCGAGTTGGAAGCCGAGTGCTCTTTTTCAGGGCATGGAGATTGTATTTTGTTTGAGTATTCAGTGTTTTAGGTTAAAAGAGAAAAAAATTTCTCCTTGTCCTGAAAAAAACACTCGGCTTCCAAATCGCATGCGACTGAAAACTCGATCAGAACCCCTCAGGCCTTTCCACCGTATCGATTTAATATCTCTTTCCAAAATTAACATAGGTTAACATTAACATATACTCTTAACTTATTTCCAAAATTTGGGCCTTTCATGATGACTAATAATGAAGTTAATATTAAATTTCACTGCAGGGTAGGTGAAGCCACGCCCCTGTGCTGACCTACTTTCAGTCTCTGAGTTCTGGTTCTCACACCAATTCAAGGTCTCGGACCAGCTAGCGTCTCATGTTTACAGCTTCCTCTCTTCCCCGCTGCATTAAGGGTTAACTGGCTGTGACACAGTTCAAAACTCCTCTTAAACTCTGCTCTCTCTCGCCAGTATGCGAAACTGTATTTAATATAAATGACATAAAACAAATTATTGTGATTGAGTAAGACTACACAAACAATTTTGAATACAGTCGTATTTGAACGGGTTGTCTACGACTATTCTAACACAATTTATTATATTTACAATGAACATTATATTTAATCAATGTGAACGACAAAGAGGCCTATTACAACGTAAGTATTGCTAGCCTATAATTTAGGAAGAGATGTTCAATAACTTCTCGCTATTTTTTTTATTTTAATGCTGACCTTCCTATGATACTGGGTTTGTGGACTAAAGTCCTAAGTAAAATGTGTAGTACTCAGTTGGTTCATGTGAATATCTTACTAACAATCCGTTTTGCTTGTAATACCTCGAAAGTGTTGTCTGGCACGACTAGCTTATGTCTGTAATGTGAATTTTGGTGTAAGGTTTTATAGCTTAATTTGTATTTATAATTCTAATACATTGATTTCGAGTTGCTTAAAGTAAGTTTTTAACATTATTTGCTCATTAACTACTATGATTTTACGCAGGAGTAAATTTGGAGCCTTAAAAATTTGGTTTCCTAAATATACGTGCTAAAACGTCCGGCCAATTCCTTCGCATTCAACCTATATCAACCTATTCTTTTCACCACGATTTGCGGATTAGCCGGGATTTGAACTTGGGAACCCGATTTCCGATTGAAGTTCGATGACCCTGCGTTCGGAGATAGATTTCTGGATATGTGCGTTTTGAGTAAAGTAACGTTTAAGTGCATGCAGTAGTTACGCAACATTTGCATGATTATATAATTTTTCATGCTTGAAGTTTGCTAACCTTCAATTTTTATCAGAGATAATTTTCTGCTCATGACTGCTTGCCGGAATGGCTCAGAGCAGAAATTGGACGTGGTGTGTGGAAAGAAGAAGGGTTGCAGGCGAGTAAACGAAGCAAAGCGTTTGGCGAGGAAGTCCGGAGGGAAGGAAAACAAGACGTATACAAGAACAAGACGGGAGGACAAGTTATTCAAAGTGCTGATACATGACTTGCTGCCGCAACGTGTAAACTGGCCTGCGGGGGAGGGAGGGTAGACGTGATGGCGGCTACAAAGTGGTGGCATTCTCGACAACTACTACATCTCTTTCGTTGCCAAGTACGTAGTGGCTGCATACCTCACACTCTTACATCTTCTTATCTGTAGCGTAGTTCGTCGGTTTGCTAGTGTATAAGACACCTCGAGGATATATTACGCTGCTAATACCTCCTGCATTATTCGACCACGAATATGGACGCATTTTATATTAATAGATAGTGTGAATATAAGGATAAGAGAAAGTATAATTACGCTAGATGATATTATTTTTAAATTTCCAAGAAAATTTTTGAATAAGTTGCTCTGCAGAGACCCACAACATTAATACTTTGGAGATGGATAAAATAACACTCGGCACAGAATCAGTCAAAATATTTTCCATTTAAAAACACGCCTTTGTACGTTGTTTAAGTTAATACATTTAAAAATAATTTTAATTGATAGTAGACATGAATGTTTAAAGTGTTGTGTACCTTTTTCCTATCCCATACAAAGTATAAATACTACAGTACTTATATACGTAATACTGGCACGAAAATAATTTTACCGTGGTATACTATTTTAAAGCGTTTTTTCATAGCACAGACTCTTTAAGACACGATTTCTACAACACGGACAATTGTTCAAACTTACTTTTTTTTTTTAAATAAAGCCTGATTTGCTTAATTGAATGAGTCTACACTGTGTCCTTCTGCGAGTTGTAAAATTGGCACCGCCATAAACTTTTTAACTACTAGCCATTCGTGCATCACAATTCGTTTCGAAATTTGTAGAAACGCAATTTCATTTGCACCTGCATACAACGTTTATTTTTAAATGTAACAGTTACGCTATCCAATAAAACCTTGAAACACTGAACTAACTTTTGTAAATTGCTTCAGACATCAGCACAACTTTAGTGTGAAAACTCCATCCAGAATTCAGGTTAAATGTATGTACCTTGGTGAACAGGAATATTAATTTTTTCATCGTTGGTTCAGGTGGTTCAAAATAATGTGAGCACTTTTGAAACTCTAGTTATTGTTTTCGTTTCAGATAACTTCTAGTTTCCTGACACCTTTCAACATAAACAAAAATACCTAACTAACAATACATTTTTTTCTTTCAGATATTTCTAGTTTCCTGACACTTTTTAACTTTAACAACACTACTTAAGTAACAGTTAAAAATTTATAGATTGTACTGTACAAAAATATAACGTCTGAAGGCTCAATAGTATTGTTAAATTATTATTCTAGACGAAACTGTTTTCAAGAGTACTCACTATCGCGAACCACATGTATCAAAATTTCCCAATTGTCAGCGAAAATGGCTTATGTTTGTAACGATTACAGTACTGTTATGTTAGGGAATCCAACGGTATGGAGAGGGAACATTTCTACCGCTAGTTGATATGCTTTCGGCAAGGACGCAGATTTATGCAGGCGCTTATTGTAAGACAAACTTCGTTCGTGGAAACGACAATAGAAGGTCGTGATTGGCGGAGTGGCTAGCGAACTCGCTTCCCACCTCCGAACGCCGGGCTCGATTTCTGGCGGGGTCGGATCCACGATTTTCGCAAGCGAAATTCGTGCCTGATGATGCCACCGGTCGGCGGGTATGCTTAGGGATCTCTCGTTACCGCCGCTCTTCTCGTTCCGGAGCCACTCCATTGGGCCATATTTCATGTCGTTTGGGACAAGCAGACGCCTACGGGCGTCCAGTTGTAGATCTGCACATCAGAGTACGATACCAAGCCCTTCGGACATTCTCCAGATTCGGTATTTATTTATTTTGCAGGGCCTCATTTCATACCATCTTTCAGGTAGTAGAAGAAGACCTCAGGCTCCCAATCAGAAATCTGCACTCGGGATCTGATACCTTGCCCTCGAGAATCTTCCCCATACGATATTTACTTATCTCACCGCATTCTGGTGGAGCGTCCCACATATGACCTGACCCCTCGCACTTTTAATCTTCATAACGGAATTAAGGAAATGTTATGTGGTGTGAGTGTATCTATGGGCGGTGTCTTCTCAGTTTTAAGTGGAATGGAGGGTCTTGTTACTGCGTTGCGATTCATCTGTTTGTGCTTTGGCTGTGTGGTTTTTGCAACTTTCACATAATTGGATTTTGATTTGTCGATTTCTTTTGTTCTTTTGTTTTTTTGTGGGTTTCTACTTGCGCATATTGAGTTTTTTTTTACAGTACGACGGATAATTCGTGGATATGAGCTGTGCCATGTGAATCTGATATAAAAACTAAGTTGACAATTTTCAAAATTTGAAATGTCTTAGTTTACGAGAAAAATTTCACTAAAGGTAAACAAAATTAAGTTGAAATAAAGGGTAAGGTAATACGTGGATATAGACTGCAACACATGAATATTTGACCAAAACTAAGAGGAAAGTACTCGTTTGTATAAAGTTGTCAGGCCCTTTGTTTAAGAGAGAAATGACAGGATAGTACGAACAGCCTACATTCTCTCTCACTGGTATTTTGGGCCTATCTCGTAAACCGAAGGCCTGGCGACTTTTCATCCAAGACGGTGTTCTACTTAGTTTTAGTCACTTACGCTGTGCAGTCCGTATCTACGAACAACCTCCCCCTACATTTGCAATTTTTTTTAATTTAAGGTAAATTTGCAACTAAACTAATGGCCTGACCACTTATCACCAAAGGTTAGCTTAGTTTTAGTTCATTGAACACGTGGTGCAGTTCGTCCCCGCGAGTTACCTAACACGGTTGTTGTGGGAGTTGTTTCCCTTCATGTGAAGTTTATTTAATTTTCTGAGGGTGCTTATGACCTTGTTTTCATGCTATCATGCGCCCCACAAATCAGCCATACAATATCTAACTACTTTCACTACCGTAAACTGGGGTTACTTTGACATTGCGGGGTAACTTTGACCACTCAAAATTTTGGATTTTATATTGTTTAGTGACGGAAGTTTCAAACATTAGCTATAAGAATAAAAGGAATTATTTAAAATACTCGGCTCAGATTATCTGTTTATTTACCAGATAACCAAAAAACTAATATTTTGAATAGTCAAAGTAGCCCCGAAAATTGTCAACGTAACCCCGATTTACGGTACTGTCACAGAAAGAATATTTAGGAATACAGAAGTGAAATACAATGCCTACCGCCAATCAGCGTAGAGCAGCTGCCATGCTAGCCGGCAGCCAGGCTAACAAGAAACATTCAGTAACATGCAGGAGCCAAATAGACACGGGACTGGACAACCTCGGGTAGTCAATTAGCAGCGAAGTTCACCCGTATCAAATGAGCCGCCACGTCATTTCACTTCTGTATTACTATTTAGTCTGTGCTACTAATGGTCAAGGTTTTATGGTGTCGCTCCAGATTTTCCTACGCAGGACTGGTGAATTTTAATGTGGTACTCCCGTTTCCCATGTTGCTTCATAATAATCTCATGACCTCGCATTTATGGCTCAACGTCTCTATCTGTTTCAGACTATTTAGAATAAATGTGAAAATTGCGATTATAGCTGGAGTTCCATTTACCTTGCGCTGCATTACAGACGTTACAACTGAACTGTCAACACATAATCACAAACTGAATAGGAACAGAGACACTCATTTGATACAGGCGAACTTCGTCGCTTATTGGCTGCCCCAGGTTGTTGATAATAATGCCGTGTTATTTCACTTCTGTATCCCTAAATATTCTTTGATATAATTAGGCTGCTCTATCAGTAAAGAAATTATGATTATAAAATAAGTTTCTGAACTGATTGAAGCCCAATTATACGTCAAAAGTTCTATTGTCATGCCTGTACTGTATTTCAAGGTAAACATAACGTCCGTATAACAGAAAATTCCACAATATTCCTTCTTAGAATTTTTGGAAAAGATTAAATATTTCATCATGTGGAGTGATGACGAACCTGAAGAGCTGACTAAACCTGTCTACTCCGCATACTGCTTGCGCGTAAACGAAACTACTCTTACAACACCTGGTTGCACACTGAGATAAAGAATTGTCTCATTATACTAAATATATTTGCTTGGGTCATGTTGCTTCAGCTAAACAATATTTTGTTGGTAAGACCAAGCTTGGAGTCCTCCAAACTAATTTATTTATTTCCCTCGACCAAATTATTCATTTAAACGCACTTTGTTTGTGCCAAACGTATATTTGGTTACTTCAGGACGTCGAATAAATATTTTGTGTAAACAAACATCTCGTTACAACTTGTCAACAAAATAATAATGTTAGATATAAGTGATGTGCTTTAAACTAACAATTTTTTTCAATGGACTAAATGATTTTGCTTTCGAAACTGTATCCATTTGGTTGACTTGTGGAAGGTGGCAGTCTGGCGTGCGTGAGCGATAAGATGGCGATCACTGTATACCTCGACTTTCAAAATGTAAGCTTGTGCGACAAGTAGAGCGTACAAACTGTTAATCAGCATAATTAAAGGAACTTAATTTTAGTTATAACAATTTCAAAGTGGCTAATTCGTTTGATCACAGAATTGAAAATTTAATATTATTCGACGTCGGTTACCTTCTCGCAGACGGAAAACAAACATGTTTGAAAATACAGCAGCGCAAGCGTAAAAAAATTCTATTCCTATACAAAAAAAACTTATTACCACAGAAGCCCTCGCAGCTCAGTTCGGGCCGACCCCCCGTAGCTCAGTTGGTTGAGCGGCCGACTTGGATACGAGGGGTTCTGAGTTCGATTCCCAGGTCTGGCTGGGTGTAAAATTTGTGTTTGTCCGTTAGAGTCATTGCACTTGTAAGAGTCACCAACTGTCACAACTGGGGAATTGTCAAATACTTAAGCTGTAAAGGGGGGATGTTTGGCTCGTTGACGATGTTGCGACCTCGCCAAGGAGCCTAACATTAAAAAAAAAAAGTTCGTTAGCTCGTGAATAGAAAGCAGCAAGCCAAGGTTTAATGGATCAAATCTTGGCGTCTCCTTACTTTTATTTTTTTAATTTCCGAAATTTTTTAAGTTTATAAAAAAAGATTTTTTTTTTTTTAGTTCTTAAAATATTGCACGCGCATTTAATATGTCCAACGGAATATTTTTATCTCCAGCTAAATATTTTGTACTGTTATCAAAATACAGCTATTTGCCTCAAACAAATCGAGGGAACAAAATAATTTGGTACGATCAAATAAATATATAATTGCCCCTATACAAACATATGATTTGGTTGATTCAAACAAATTTTGTTTGTACCCACAATTTTTTTTCTCAGTGCAGGGGAGCTGAGGAGTCGAACGTTCTTCGTAGATACAGCCTCGAGTTTGTCGCGAAAAGATTTTTGCACCATTTTCGTACAATGATTTACGTGCTGCACGTATGTGATTTGCCAGCACAACCCCTAGGGAAATTAGGATTTAGACACGCAATCAAGGATTATTAGGGACAGGAAGTGTTCGCGATAATATTTTTGCACCGTTATTAGAAATTATAGTATATTGCAAAAAAAAATGTTTGTGCCAACATACCCGTGAAAATGCTGTAGTTCCTTGCAACTCGTCTGATGCACATCTGCCGCAACGTAGCTGTCTGCGGACCACTAACAGGCATCAAATATTACAATAGCGGGAGTCTTACAGGCTCAGTCAAATAGAGCAACAGCTTCACATACAAGCAAAATCCAATAACCTTATGAAAATCTGAACGTGCGTTGAAACCCATCAAACAGTCAAGTTTTCCTTAGATAAACCATGATCTCTAACCATTATTAGAGACACAGGTAAATCGCGGAAAAAGTTGATTGTTTACTAGGCACCAATATGCTATGTATATCACTGAAGGTTTGCACTTATGTTGGCTATCGTTAGTGCAGCACTGTGGCCCTCTTTAACAGACCAAATTATAACTGTACAGTTCTAACACAGAACGTGTGTGATTTGGCAGAAAACTGATCTAACGTGTCACGATTGAGATACTACAGTTTATTGGAGACTATATTAAATATTTTCGCTATTTTCCAGTGTCTCTAACCATTATGTTTCAACGCCTTAAGGTACGCGCGCACTACGGCGTCACGGCAAGGACGGTTGGCCGTCACAGAAAAATACAAAAATCTTTACTGTGTAGAGTAACAGAAGTGAGCGCACCACGGCGGGACGAACGGGAACGGACGATCGGCAGCTTCGGCCGTCCGACAGAAAGTCCGAGAGAAGGAATTAAAAGACAGTGCGGTGCGTGCCGTGCCGCCCGCCCCATTGCAGTGACTCACGAGACACTGTCCAAAAATTCGTGCCGTCCGAAACCGCCGATACCGCCGATACCGCCGGGTGGACCGGAATATTTCCAGACTTCCCGTCCGTACAGTCCGTCTGTCCGTCCTTGCCGTGACGCCGTAGTGCGCGCGTACCTTTACATGCACATCGGCAGTTATACTTCATGGTCATTGGCTGTGATTTGCTGATAGAACAAGACGCTAGGAGTTAAAACATCCAATCACTCACCTCGAAGCATAACTGCAGGTGTACACGTAAGACACTGGAACAAAGTGGTGCAAAATTCTTTTCGCGAAAACTTC
This sequence comes from Medauroidea extradentata, assembly GCA_003012365.1. Classification (NCBI taxonomy): domain Eukaryota; kingdom Metazoa; phylum Arthropoda; class Insecta; order Phasmatodea; family Phasmatidae; genus Medauroidea; species Medauroidea extradentata. Next base: position 25,682 of record PNEQ01095019.1, read on the forward strand.
CTGTTCTTACTAATCATGAAGCAGAGCTCTAGATAAGGCACTGAAGCAAAATGGTGCAAAATTTGTTCGCCACAAACACGTGGGGCTATTCACAGATCTATGTGTTGAATATTCGGTGAATCTGCAGCTAGGTGACGGGGAGGGAGGGTGAAGAGATCTTGCACGGCCGTTGTACGAGCTCGCCAATTGAAAACAGTCCGGGCCGTGCAGACGCCGCGCCGGCACATTGGCCGCTGAGAAACAAACACTGGTGCCCCTTTGATTACCGGGTGATTACGGCGGCTGCTCGGCTGTTCTGGAACACCACCCTTCTCCCCTTAGAACCCCCACCCCCTATCTCTACCTCCTTCTTTACATAACAATGTCTCACGAGGCTCGCCGGCATTCCCCCCGTGGTTTCGTCGGCCTCGCATGGGGGCCAAATTACACGTTCCGAGCCGGCCCCATGCGCTCCCAGGGCGTGACTCGGGGAGAAGGCAACCTTCCCCAGCGCCGCGGTCCGGCGGCCGCAGAACAGGTCGCCTTACAGAAGCTCACTGGATCTCGCGCCGGCTCTTCACATTACCGCCTGAAGGAGAGCTCGTGCCACAGACTTAATAGTAATACAGACGTGAGGTGATGTGTCTGCTCGTTTGATACGGGCGAACTTCGCCGCTTATTGGCTGCCCGAGACTGTTGATTCCAGCCTCGTGTCTGTTTGGCCCCCGCATGTTACGGCAGGATTCCTATTGGCCTGGCTGCCGGCTAGCAGGGCAGCCACCTTACGCTGATTGGTGGTAGCCGTTTCCGCCATATTGCTGGCCAGGGAAGCCATTTTGTTGGCGTGTGTGATTGGGTTTGCCGTCTTACCAGCTATTTCATTTCTGTATTGTTAAATATTCTGTGCTCTTACTACCTGGCAAACCATTCTATGCACAGTTTTCCGTAGGACTCCCTCCCTTCCCCCACCCAATCCCTGCGCACACAGGGATGAAGGCTTGGTACTGTCAACCGTTTGGCGTAACAAATAGGCCCTGCCGTAAGCGGACGTGACTTTGTAACATTTCAAAAAAAATACAAATTATAATAAAAAATCCAACACATGGCGCCTAGTGCAAATAAATGTACTTACTATTAATTCCAAATTAATGATGTTTCATTAAAACATATTAATGTTTACTCCCGGTTGACACACACAGAAATTTGTTGGGAAGTCACCCATGTGTCCAAAAGTCATCCCCGCTTACGTTATGTATTTGATTTTTAAAAAATGTTTGTTTTAATAATATACTAAACGTATCAAATATTGACTTTTCTGTTCTAAGGAAAGGTATATACACATCCATCCCGACTTTCTTTCTTTTTTTATTTGTGAAAGAGTTAAACCTGCCAGGAAAACAAATATTTCGTTGATTCGTCTTTTGTTAGCTGAAATGACAAAAAAAAATTTGCACTCTTGAATGGAGTATTTTGTTAGGTTAGCAAACTACAATGAATCTTAAAGTACAGCGCTGCAACTCTTCGCGTCTGCGCAGAACGTCATAGTAGACCATACGAGCTATCCTTCAGCTGTAATGCTCTTGGCGGCTGACTGTACTCTATTAATACCAATCTCTGAAACTAAAATATCCCTCTTTTGAATAATTTCTTTATTGCGTGGTACACATATAAGCTCTTAAAATATAAATTGGAGTGTCCGAGTTTTAGAAAAGTAAATATGCAAATAAAAACATCAATTCTGAAGGGAACTAACATTGCCAACTTCACGAGAAAGTATTTTGCCAGAGTGGCGCATTCGTTTAGCTTAGCTTTAGACTAAATGTACGAAACTTTACGTCTGAGTTTTTCTCTGAGATATACGTCACTAGTAGACAACACTTGCTCAGAAAGTTAGCAAGAATTATTTTTGTTATTTATTTATTTGTTTTATTTTTTGCGTATTGACTTCGTTAAACAGTAACAGTTGATAAATACTTTAGCATATATTTATGAAGTAGTCCTCGAGAGGAAGACAGACGCAAGTGTGATTGCCTTGCAGTTAGAGGCGATGAGGGAAGTGGTGAGCGAACAAAGGTCAGCCTTAGAGTCGGCGCGCTTCAGACGTCCGCCTACCTCACGCTTCAAATGCGTTGCAGTGTGTTCGTAAACAGGTTTTTTCTACGAAAATATTCCCCGTGTGTCCATTATGCCAACGTAGGAAAAGAAAACAAACTTCAGACATGGTCGGAACCTCATTGTTACGACGCCACAATAGTTAAAAAGACTGTTTCTAAGCACTCCAACATGCCTAAAATCGGCCTTTTCAGACTTCCGTAATTCAAAATGTACTAACAGGATGTATGTGAAACTCATATTGCCACCTGCACTGAACTTAGTTGCAGACTTTTCACCAGTAAAATTATATGGTAACCGCTCAGTATCCCATAGTAAAAACTGTTCGGCGGGAACCTTGCACGCTAGTTAAGCGGTTGGTCGTTGAGGCGACGCGGCATTTGATGCGCGCTTCAAGGTTGACCTTACTGTTCAGCCGTTTTTGAGCCTCTCACGCGAGGGTAGACGGTGCTTTTAAGGGAGAGAGCTAGATGCTAAATTAATTCATAGATTTTCTGCAATAACTTATTTTTAAAATGTGTTTAGTAAACGTTGTAAAATATAGTAATATGTTCTTCTTAGCCTATATTATACTTGCAACCATTCTTGAAAGTTAAGCTTGCAATAATTCTGCATGCCAAATTAATGAATTATTCCATTATTATTTATGACGAGCAGTTTATCAAGAATGTGTCCTATGTCTTGTCGAAGAGAAAATTTTGGTAATACGACTAGAACAAATGTTACGGCTCGTAAACAAAAATACAATGCAATTATCTAACACTCCCGCTTAAGGTCACGATCGTGCTCGTAGTCCTATAAAACGCAAATTAAATCTGCAAGTGTCGAAAGACAAAGGACTGAACTAGAGATTCTAGTGTGTACGATTCCTCTTTAACTCAAGGTGACTTTTTTATTTGAGACATTATCATTATTTTCCCCTCTTTTAAAGGTTTCCAGAAGGAATAAAGCCAAACGTGGCGGATAGAGACGATAGTGTTTTATTCCTCTTGGAAATAAAGAGAATTCCCATAACGAATTTAGTTTTTTGGACATACTCCATTGCGATATAGATGGCTGTCAAATAACACTAAAGATAATAGATAAACATTAATAAGCAGATTATGATTTAGTTAACAGGATACATAGACGACATAAAATTTCATAAATGGAATAGAGTCAAATATTACAAGGACAAACAGATAATAAATAAAAATAAAAAATTAATAAAAAAAAAAGAAACTCGAAAACATCACCAAGGCAGACAACCCATGTTTGAGGTCTGCTTTGGCATATGAACGGACAGAAAAAAATGTATTACCCACAAAATAACAGTCATCTATCTCGCAGTGGAGTATGTCAAAGAAACTAAATCCAGTCATGCACTCCCATCGCACAGTTCATTCAATGATCGTTATTAGAGACACTGGAAAATCGCGAAAATGTTAAAAATAGCCTCCAATGAACTGTATTATATTAACCGTGACACGTGTGAACAGTTTTGGGACAAATCACACACGCTGTGTGTTCAAGCTGTACAATTCCAACTGGGCCTGCTGTAGAGAGTAAACATGCTACAAATAAACGATAAGCAAACAGTCAACGATTCCCGCGATTTTCCAGTATCTCTAATCGTTACCATAACGATTATTTAGCAAGATACTCTTCAACACTTATTTTACTGGCGAGGTTTTACTAGCGACTCATCTAAGTGTCTTACGGACGCGGTATACCGCAATTTTTATCACTATGGTTTCATTTTTAATTTGTACCAGATATTTTTTTCTTCTTATTTTAGACACAAAATGTGGCTAAATTTGGCTCTTATAAAATTTTTTTTATCTCTCATAGTTTTCGCGTAATAGCTTGTTAAAATAAAAATTTGCATGTTTGTGTTTTAAGGACTGCACTAAAACCAACTGACATATCAAACTGGAAAAATTCACAGTAGATAAAGACGTCGCAGGCTACAAGTTCACGTACATAAAAACGAAGAATAAAATCTTTTTGTACTTAAATAAAAATGTTAAAACTTAAAGTAAAAATTTAAAAAAAAATCATTTTTTTTTTCATTAGAAAAATATTATACGTTGTGGTTAAACATAACTGAATTTATAGTCTGCAACATTGTTACTCACTGTGAATTTTTTTTTCAGTTTGGTATGTCAGTTGGTTTTAGTGTAGTCCTTAAAACGGAAACAAGCAGATTTTGGCTTTAACGAGCTATTACGCAAACACTATGAGAGATAAATAAATTTAAATAGAGCCAAATTTAGTCACATTTTGTGTCTAAAATAGGAAAAAGAATAATCGGTACAAATATAAAAATAAAAACATGGTGATGAAAAATTGCAGTAGACCATGCCGTTTACGTCGCTCCAGATTTTCGCAAATGGGAGACGTGGCGGACGTTGCTATTAGCCAGTAGCTCCTGCTTTCACGCCCCTGTTCCTCTCCCCCCAAAATAACCACAATGGGAAACTACCGTTTCCCCCGCCCTTTCATTCCGGCGCTGCTCCATACTGACCTCATGTCACCCTTCACCAGCGCTAAAGACCTCGATGTTGAGCGCTGACCAAAATCTCTCTCACTCACTCACTCACTCACTCACTAACAACGGGAAAATTAAAGTGACGGCGACTTCAAATGGCTACAGAGCAAAAAAAAAAAAAACTAAAACCGTCGTCTGGGGTTACTTGAGGCACTTGAGGTAACTTGAGTTTTTTTTTATTACGAATTTAAAGAGGATAGAAACAAATAACCAACAAGTGCTAATGTAAATTGTCAATATAATTTTTCATTCAAGGTAACCACACCAAATGAAAGATACTTTAAAAAACTCAATTTACGCCTGATGCCCCAAGTAAGCAAAGATGACGGCATTTAACTGACGCTAACCTAAACAAAGTCTTTAACTTAAGGCCACATATTAAATTAGTAAACACAGCGTACGGACTAGCTTTCACTGCACTTAAAAGTAAACGTCTTTGGTTAGAATGATCTAGGCAATCTTTTATATATTAGTCTGGACTTGACACGTTGTCCTGCCAGCGTATATCTAGAAATGGAATATATATATATATATATATATATATATATATATATATAGCCTATATATATAAAATCGGCAACATCTTAGAAACCATCAGAATTTTATCAAATGTTAAAAGATTTTTTGGGAAAATACTTTGAACATGCATTTTTTTCTTTTTTTTTTTCTTTTCTCTCCTTGCTCGTAGCGAAGAATTAGTTCATCGTAAACAAATAAAGACTAAAATTACTTTAACTAACTCCTTGGAAAGTAAAATTAGACTCCACACGTCAAAGAATCATCTCACGATACACCTTATATTGATTCCAGACTAGAAAGATGATTCGTCTTTGATTCGCAGAACCTGCCACGAATCTTTCACATCTACAAAGTGCCTGACTCGAGGAAAGGCGACACAAATTATACCACGTCCAAAAGCTGAAGCTGGAAGATAAGGTCCGATTTTGTCAGAGATCTGACATTGTGACGTACAAACGTACATCCCTTTGTTTACCCCCTTGCAGGATGCATTTCCAAAAACGTTGATACAACCTACTTTTATTTATATATAGAATCCAAGTCCTCAATTAACATATTTCTAACTTTTAGGGCCGAGGCAGCCGAGTGGTCAGACCACTCGCCTCACACTAAGGCGATCCGGGGTCGATCCCCGACGGGGTCGGTCCCCGGATTTTCGCATGTAAAATGAAATCTGGTTTCAATTAATCGTCAATATATCTCGAACCCAGCGGACTATTGTGTTTTTCACGTTCAAGAGACACCAGTAAAGTAGTCTAAAATGTGAATCGAGAGTTTTTATGTCAGTCTCTTAGGAGGTGAAAAGACCTGGAACGTGTGTTAAATAAATTTTCTATATATATATATATATATATATATATATATATATATATATATATATAGAACCCATCGAGATATTCAGTTTAGTTTTCCTCAGGACGACGATTAGATAAATTGTCGCAAATAGGTTCTAAGATTTTTTTTTTTTTTTTAATTTCGAAATCTCAGAGGTGATATGTGATTTTTATGTATGATCGATTTTGCTTTGGCTGAATGAGCTATCATAGTGATTTTTACTTCACTTGGATACTTAACCATTTAAGGTGTAAAGTTACGATTTTTCTTAATTCGACAGCTAAAGGGGAGAGTAGCGTAAAATTGGTTTTCCATGAGCCGATGATACTTATCTAAGCAGTAAAGATATTGACGTGATGTTCGTGTCAGAATGATGCTTATGTATAAAGTACATAAAAAAGTAATGCAAGTTTTTTATTTTATAGGATAACATAATTATTAATGAGAAAAATTAGTCCTTAAATTTTCAAGTCAAACGATCCAAACGCAAGTACGACCAATGAGAAATAAATTATACAGGAGTTTCATTCTACAGTTTTCTATCGAGACGTGGTGTTGTCTCTACGAGCCCAGGAAATTCATGTTTGATTTTTTAAAATTAGTTTTAATGAATAATTTCGACGTTATGTGGTGCAGTTGTTTATAGCTCCGATCTATTGTTCGAGAGGTTCTGTGCTCAGATTCCTTTACAGGCTGTGCAAATATGCAATTTTGACACACAATAACTGCAGGGAAGATGAAATTTGTGCAGTGTGGACAAAGTTCAAAAGTGTTAAAAATGTATTACGCAGTCTACTATTTACTGAAGTTCCTCGTCAGAACCAGCCCACATATACCATCTTACTAGCTTCAAGGTTAGGGCACCAAATACGTTTATATTTCAGCGAAACATTATCTCGCCAAAATTCCCTAATGCCAATTAACTTCAAGCATAGGTTCCTAAAAACAAATTATGTTATTGAATGCAACCAATGGTTGTTGTCCGGGTAAATCAGTCATAAGGCAGACGTTTATCTGTTGCACGAATAGATAAGCTGTCGTTGTGGAGTACCTGAAACTTTCATTTTTATTAACTAACTATACACATTATTATTGTGGTTATGGGACGTAATTTGGCAATTTGTATTAATTAATCTCTACAAATTAACCATTACTATACCATAACATAGTTATGTACTAGATCAACAAAAATGTTTTTTTTTTTCGAACAAATCTAATACAAGCGTTACCTGTTATATTACCTGTAGCCTTTAAAAACATTTCTGTGTTATTTTTAACACATTTTTATCACTGCATGTAGCAGTAACCTCACTAGACACATATTTATGTTTGTGTTTATGTACAAGTAATAATATCGTTGATAACGATAAAGTTGTAATATTTGTTTCGTAAAAAAATACAGTTGAATTTTTAAAGCATTTATCACTGTTGTCATGCCTGTTTTAAAATCCAAATTATGGAAAATATATCACCAGAATTTAATATATAGATCACTTCGCAAGGTACGCATTATGTTAAAACTTCTAAAATTTGGCGCGTTTTGTAAGATACAGTTTTCAGGCTAACTAGAAATATATTTTATTTATATTTTGTAATGTTTATTAACTTACCCCGGTTTTAATCAAAAGGTTTAATAAAGGACGGCTTAAAAATTAGCTAAACCTAAAAAACTAAGGAAACGACGCAAACATCGATGCCCGTGCTGCGATTATAGCCCAGGGCTATTTGCACCGTAGGCCGGCACGCTACCGACCACGCTACGGAGACCGGCAAATTTATTTTAGAAGCATTTTAATTAATTGGAGTAACTATTCAGTGACACCTATTTCAGACTTACAAACATCATTTCCGTACATTGTTTAGTTGATTCTCTGTTTCGCGAAGTGAGATATACCCGCTGTTATATTTCACTTTCACTTGGTCGTCGCTAGCGAGTGAGAGATTTGGGTCAGCGCTTAACATCGAGGTTTTCAGCTCTGCTGGGGGGTGACATGAGGTGAGTATGGAGCGGCGCCGGAATGAAAGGGTGGGGGAATGGGAGATTCCCGAGAAAACCCGCCGACCAACGCCATCGTCAGGCACGATTCCCACACGCGAAAATCCGGGGACCTCCCACGCCGGGAATCGAACCCGGGTCGCCTTGGTGGGAGGCGTCGCTAGAACCTGATTAGTACAGATGATGGTTTACCGCGGGAAAACTTGATTGTTTGCTGGGTTTCAACGTAACGTTCAGCTTATGTAAAGATGAATGGGTTTCGTTAGTGCGTAGAGCTGTTGCCCAACTTTACTGAGCCAATAAAAATCCCGCTATTGTAATATTTGATGTTTTGGTCTGCAGACAGCTACGTTGTGTCAGACGTATTTCACCCAATCATACATGTTGTAAGAAGCCACAATGTGTTCAAGGCTGTGTTAGCCCAAACATTTTCGCGATATACCATAATAATCTCTACTTATTGGTAGATATGGTGCTGTATAGCGGGGAAACTTGACCGTTTGCGGTTTTAACGTATGCTTATCATATCGAGAACTCTGTTTATGCAGTCGGTATAACAAACTGTTACACTGTTCGACAGAGCGAAAGGGAATTCTGCATGTGTAATGTTTGACGCCTGAGATTTTTCTGTAGACAACTATGTCCTGTCGGACAATTATCATCAAAGCAAGGGAATGCAGCATTTTCAAAAGTAAGTCGCATAAGACATTTTCGGAATAATTCACCGTCTCTACTTATTGGGCATAGCTTATAAAATTAATCGCCAGTATGTGCTTATGTCTACCACTGAAAAATAATTTTCAACTGGGAAATGAAAGTTGCACGTTGCATATGACTCTCTCATTTACAAAGTCCTTTTATTTAGCTTTAAAAAATGTTTTTAAAACCTATTATTTTTATTGCAGACTACTGCTGGATTCTCCCAAGACTTGTAGCATTCTTGCAACGTCCCTCAAAATTGTAGTTTACGAACATCGCTCGTCAGCTCGGAGAGTCTATTAATTCAAGTATTTCGTGAGAAAGCATTCATAGCAACTTCCAAGGTGGCTACCCTAACGAGCACAAGGCTTGCATGAGCTCAACAATTCTGAAAAGCTGTCACATCCCAGGATGGATGTCCTGTTCGGACAAGTTTACAACCTCCAGGGTGTGAACGCATTTTGAATTATTCTAAGAGCGATACGGTTAAGGGCTGTATTTGATTAGTGGAAAATGGAGGGAGATAGAAAAAAAGGAGACATTTTCGCATGCAGACTAGTCAAATAAAAATTAACGGCTGCGCGAATAATGACAGCCTAGGGTCAGGTGGACTGGATCTTCTCACGCAGGTCCAACAATGAAATGCGTGAATGCGAGTCGCATTGAATCACGCGTTAGGGCATGTAGTGGAGTGTTAACGACCCATGACGAGAGCTGGTTAAGACCACAGGTTCCTATTTATGCGGTTTTGAGAGTTTAATTTTTTAAATCCTGAAAGGGAGCAGATATCACAAAACCGTTGCATACAAACATCGGAAATTGTCTGTGCCATGTAGTATAATTTTTTCGAAGCATAAGTTTCTATAGTTTTGGCTAATTATCGACTTATTAAAATTTTCTTAAAGTCAATAACTAACCAAAATTATATAAACTAATGTTTAGAAAAATTCTGCTACACAGTACAAACAATTTCCAACAATTCTATGTAACGGATTTGCGATATCTGCTCATTAAGAACACAGTTACTAAGTCATTTAAAATAGTTAAAGATAAAGGCATTTTCAGACTATCGTACTTTAAAATGTACTGACCTGGCGGCCTAAACTCGAACTGCACTCGTATACGAAATGTTAAATTTTCTGTCACAACTCGCACGATTTAAAAAAATGGTAAGCTCGAACCATACGAGAGCCCTCGTATACGACGAGACCGTGCGAGTTGGTACTCTCTCGGTAGGCACCGTTCGAAATGACAACTCGTATACGTCGAGTGTAATTAACAGACAACATGGCCGCCAGGGCAAACCTAACCTCCTTGAAATAAAGGGAGTTTGACGGCACACGTGGAATATAAGAATTACGTATCTGCGCGGAACACAATAAAACAGTAGTACAAAATTAACGAAGCTAAAATCTACTAATTAATTGTGACTATAATGACAATTTATTAACTTACTTAAATACTTAATAATAACTTCGCCTTTGATATATGATTGTAGTAGGCGAGTGGAATGACAACCTTATTTCCATTGGGTTTCTAACTGTGTTGTAATAAGTTAGTGTAAATGAATAATAAAAAAATAGTCGGAGCTGCAGCGTCGTTACAGAAATTTTTAGCTGCCGTGAGTTCAAAACTTGGTCAAGGCAAGTCAAATTTTTTACACAGTTAGTTGTATTATTTTCGTCTTCATGATATTGGAAATTTGATTCGAACAAATATTTACATGAATTATAAGCGTGTGAAACTGTTAATGATTTAACTTTAATTATAACTGCTATGATGATCAGAGCAACATGTTGGCGAGTGTTAAATATTAATGCTACTACCATTAGGAGAAGTAGAATACTAATGAATATGCTATGATAAAGTAGAACGCAAAATAGCATATTAGATTTAGGGCCTACAAGGTATACACGTCAATGAATTTTATATTTCCTTAAATTTTGCGGAAGCTCTGCGTAGTATTTGCTCCTGTTTTTCTCCCAGGTATGTACGGTACTTACTGTCAGTTTGTGGTAAGCATAGTTTTTTATGTTTATATTATTACTTATCGAAATTTTATATCATAAACATTTATGTGCGACAAGCATGCAATGTGTGCAAAACAGAAATAGTTTAAAATTAATTTCAACAAAAAACTGTAGGGGTTTCCCACATACTTAACGAAACTGTGGTACATGTTTACAAATGCGAAAAGTGATAGGTAGGAAAACCATAGATATTAAAGGAGATAAAGTAAAATAAAATGCACAACACCAAAATTCATATCAAGAAAACATTTCACATTTTAAAATGATCCATAAAATTTAAAAAAAAAAAAAAAAACTAGTTCAGCTGAGTACTACTTTAAGTGTGTGATGTAAGTAATATACTGTAAGTATTTTATTTGAATGTCCATCCATCTTTTCAATATGTCTTCAGAATGTGTTGCAAAGTTTACAAGTAGTGAAGAAAAAATATGTAATAAATATTATTATAATAATAATCTAATTAGGGGGTGGGGGGAAACTCGGTAGCTAGAACTGAGTAACATTCCAGTCTCTGGATTCCAAACAAAGAAAGTCTGACTGTCTTATAAATCGCTAAGCATCATACGGCTATAGAAGCTATACACCGCGTCAATAGACCAATATATTTAGTGTTGGTAGCGCAAAGTGAAGTAGCACTTTCTGGAATGGCGTCTTCAAGAAGCAGGTAAGTTTGTCTTGAGGCACCAACATTTACTAGCTAATCTCGACGCGGACCTCAACATTATCTGTCCCATTCGCAAATTAGTTAAACGAAACAATGGTGGCACTAACCCTTTTCCTATAATTAGGATGGCACCTTGTAAAAATGTTATAAAATCTGTGATACAGTCACATCCGGCTCGTTCGAAAATGTCACGATTACTTATTTTACTCTCTAGCTATGCCAGTGATATATTAGATTTCACCAGTGAACAAAATACTGTGACTAATATCTTTCATCCCCACGAAATAATATATTACGTATATAGATTATCGGCAACACACCAAAATACATTTACGATTGAATAAAGTAAAAATGTACGTTAATAAAGGGATGTGTAATCTGTATACTGATTAGTGTTTGTAAAAATGAAAATAGTAATGATACCGGGAAAATTAATATAATCAAACAAAAGTAATAAATTTCATAAATTCACGTAAATTGTCATCTCTACATTAATGTTCTGTAATAAAATATTTCCTCACATATAAATAATTAGATATATATTAAAATAATATTACCTGTTGCGTAAAGTCAACTAAGAAATGAACCAAATTCATAAAATATTACCTTATAACATACGGAATTCTTTTTGTCAACACTGGGAAAAACGATACTAAAAAGTTATTTATTTAGAATAAAACATCAAAATCTTTGGTGCAACAACTGTTTACTTTTGGCTGTGCTTGTCATATGTACGACGTAACATTTTGTGTCTGGAAAATAAGTGCCGCATAAATAATGTGAAGACTCGTAAAGAACTTTTTACTAACCACTACGTATGTATATTAGTTTACAATAAATCATTTAATGTGGTGGTGATCGAGTGATCAGATATTGTTACAGCTTTCCTAATCTCAAATAATTTTAACTGCGTTCATATATTACGTGAATTTATTGTCAAATTACGAAGTTATGTTACATTTCTACTTGTAAAAAGATAAGTTTCGAAACCTAACGCGCATTAAAAACCGATTCCCAAGATCATAAAAAACACTTTTCCACACAGCTGTACTTGACTTTCAGTATCCTGACTGATACAAAAATTACCAACGGCCATGTAAGAACATGTTCTGCAGATTTACCAAAAATACAATGACAAAAGGACGCACGTTCAACCCGCAGCAAACCTTTCAATATTCTCTTTTTTACGTTCCGTCATTTCAGAATGAATTAAGTTGTGTCATCATTTCCTTCTGCAACATTCTGGCTACTCTTGCTGTCAAACCGGCCGTTAGCTTGCATTGAGCAGGTTTAATATTTTTACAGTGTTAAATCAAATACATTCGGTTACATTGTGGTAGGTGATATACGATATA